>JARHVA010005208.1:1137500-1275944 GCA_037957365.1 Torreya grandis
TTCTTACTTCATTATGTATGTATGTATGTATGTATGTATGTACACATGTACATATATACATATGTATTCATGTATGTATGTATGTTGAGATATAACCTTGTGCTTTATGAGATGTTATTAATTTTTAATTGTTTTATTTTTAAAAAAATGAATAAGTTTGCCTTTGAAATTGAATGTAATGTGATTATAATTCCAATCAATTAATGTGATTATGATTCCAATCAATTATTTCATCCATACTCTTATCCAATATTTTCATAATCTATCATAGTATTGGGTTAAAGTAATTCAATGTAGAATGTAACAATATAAAATTTTGGATCAACTAGTACAAGCAATTGAAATGATCCTATTGTAAGTAGTATAAGTAAATTTATTTTAGTTAAGTGTTCAATGTTTTATCCCAGATATTTTAGCAATTTTAGACCACATACATTAAATTAAAAAGTGTTATCAATAATGATATTATTATATTGAATGTTTTCTATGTGAGTGCAAATGATAAATATTTATATGAATGAAGAGGAATCCTTAGTTGACATATTGGGAATACTATTTGTGGAATTAATTTTCTTAGGAATGTATTGCTTATGGATTTTATTATTAAATGCATCATCTATAGGAGATGTAATGAGGGTTTCTTCACATTTAATTTATTTATTTTATTCACATTGTTAATTTTTGGTTTTACATATTTGAATAACTGACAGGTAGTTATTTTGAATTGAATATGTGGAGATAATTATGTTAGTGGGTTAGTAAAAATAAAATAAATGGTTTATATGGGTTTATATTTATTAAAAATATATTATTTAGGTAACTCTTTTGTATAATATTGATTTTTTAATTGCAATGGGTGTTTTGTTTGTGGTCCATGATAGATATTTTATAATAATAATGTATTGCTTAGAGGATAAGAAAAATTTTGTACTTTGGAAGTAGATGGTATAATTCCATTAGGGTGTGTTTTTATCTTCATGTGTCCATTATGTTAAAGTTAAATCATAATTATTCTCAAATCATGACATTTATTTATTGAATTTTAATGGATCCTATGACAAGGAGAATAATATTTAACTATATGTGAATTATGTGAATAGTGTTCATGATTAATAGGACGTAAAGTGATTAATTTCCTTTATAATATGTTTTCAAGAGTGAAAAAATAGAGAATTATTAATCTTATTGAAATCACTCAGGTCACTAGGCATATATATGATTTTATTCTTAAACCACTTTGGAGATGATTATTTTGGTTTTTTACATAGATCTATAAACACAATTTCTAACATGATTAACATATTTAGAACATGAAAGTCAATTTTATAGTTAAAATATATCATAATAAAGAGATTTAAAAGTTTTAAAAGTATGTTAAATAAGTTTATATTTAAGAGAAAAGATTATACCTTTACAAAAATGTACTATTTTTATAAATTTGTTGGTTGGTATATCAAATGAAGCATACAAGATTTGAATTTTAATAAATATAATTAACATGTTTTTATTCTCATTATTATAAAGAGGGAAAATACTCAAATATAAACCTCATTCCTTTATTGTATATGTTTTATGATAAAAGTATTTCTTTTAAGTCATGAAATGTATGAAAAGAATCATTAGTTGCATGATAAAAAAAATCTAAGGATTTTTTGCTAGGATTTTATGGAATTATTTAAGTAATACTCTATCATTGATATTTTATTTACTAGTAGAATCCCTAAAGTAATTTAATGGAAAATAAAGATCACTATTCACATCAAATAGTTTGATTTTAGGCATTGTGAAGTCACATGGAAATGGATAATTAATAATCTTACATGTTATAAGGTTTCCACATGTCACATTATAATTCATTCAAGAGTGATGTAGATTTTTTTAAAGCTTTTTGTTGTACTATGAATTATAAGTCACATAATGAATGAATTATGGCCAAAACCTCTTGGTAAGGCACACTAAGGTGTTTGATTGGTTCATTTATTGTTTGAATCATACCATTTATAGTTTATATAAGTACAATATTCTTGGGTTGGGAAGATGAAAGAACATTATCACAAGTCGTAGGAAAAATTATATTTGAATTATCTATATTTTTAGCCATTTTCACACCATTGTAAATGATATTAATATTTTGAATAAAAATATTTTTAGAGCTTGAATAAAGTATTGATTAATATTTTAATCATATAAAATAATTTTATTTTATTTTTTAGAATCCAAAAAAGATAAATAATTTTCATCCATTTCATTAATTTGGATCATGATGATAATCAAGTAAATCCCACATAATGAAAATGAAATCTTAGAGTTAGGTAATAACCCCTAATGTGGGAAGAAAATATATTTTTTTTATAAAATGGATAAACTCCTAAGGGTAAGAGGGTTTTTTAAAACACATGGTTGAATGTTAGGGTTCACCATATATTATTACCCTACTTATGGTTCATGTTAGGTTCACCATTTATGTTTACCGTAATTTTGGTTTTGTAAAAAAATAAAGAATAAAGTTGTCACATTTAAATAGACATAAACATACATGAATGGAAGTATAGAAACTAACTATACATAATAGGTTAATAATAAAAATAATTCCAAGTGATAAAATAAACTATACAATGCAAATGTAATTACAAAATGGATAAGAAATGATCTAACCCCGTGAAATGAGTATGCTAACTATATGAAAGATACTCTTGAAATATGGAAACTATGTGTTTCTCTTGAATATAATTTTGTATTATGAAGGTAAATCTTATATATATTTGGTTGTGATAGTACCATTTAAGTTGTTTCTCTCTATAACCATGTATGTCTTTTTAATGTTTCACATATGGGTGTTTTGTCACCTATCTATTATTGCTTACTGATTATACATTTGTATTAGATTCAAAACCTTATGATGGAAAATATGTAAAATATAATAATATCCTCCTTGACCTAGTTCAACACTCCAAAAACTAAAAAATTAATGAAGTTATAAAACTACCAATGTAACATTGAAACTACATATCCTACACAGAGAATCATATCTACATGTAGTTATTTACAGAGTTTAAATAAAATAAATTGAGGGAGGGTTTTAAACCTCATATTATAGATAAATAATAATGAAACTAATGTAGTCTAATATACTCACTTATATTAATGGAAATGATGAGAGGCTAACATAAAATGACAATGTTATAATTATGAATATTTTGATGCTTAGCTTTAGGTTTGACCTTTTATGTTATATTTGATGTGTCTTCTCTCTATGTGATATTTGTATCTCACTATATTATATTTTTAACATCATTATAAAGGGTTTTACGAGATCTTGAGTATACACTTTATTTTTTTCACTTTGTCACTTTATTGTTTGTTTCTCTTACAAAGGCCTTTCACCACATCAATATTATTGAGCAAACGTATTATTAAGTGTATTAAGTATGAAGTGGGATTTGTTATCACATTTAAATACACCTTATTACATATTAATAACTATTTAAATTGACACAATGGAAAAACTCCTATGTTTGGGTGACCTATGATAGGATTGAATCTTTGGATAAGGCCATGTCCTTCTCAAACCATAGTGTACCTAATTTTAGATCAAGTTGTAGCCCTAAAACCTATAATAACAAATATTATCTAAGAAACACTAAGACTCTATTCAAAAAAAGAGAGATAATGAAGATGAAAACATGAAAATGAGGTGATGTACCAAGATTGAGGATCTCCTATACCTACCTAAAATAACACAATGGGAAGTATAAAGAATGAATTTTATTCTACACAATCTACAAATTGGATTTTTCAAGCATAAGTGTTTATATGAAGGTGGTGGCCTATGATATAACTAGAAGGGATAACTAAAAGGTCTTGCATAAGACACAATATCTGAACTCACACAATTAATCACATGCATAACTAGTTGTAAAATAACATATGACCTATAAAAGACATGCCTACTTACACCAAGGTGAAGGGAGATGCACATACACAATGAATAATACTATCTACCTCATGTATAGATTAAAAGAAACTAAAATAACAAAATATACAAGCTTATAGAAGGTAAAAACTAGTTTTTATTCAATTCAAAGGCCTTGAGCTAGCATTACAATTATCTATATAAGTATAATTTTGATATACCTAGTAGAGGGATACAAAATAAGGCATTTTTAGCCTAATATATAATAAATATGACATAGGAGAGGAGAAAAAGTACTACCATATTATATAAATACAACTATTACATCATAAATCAGCCTATGCAAGAGAAAAACAAATAGAAATCAAGATCAATTAACTCTCCCCAATGCATTAGGCTTCTTCATAAAGGTATCTCAATAAAAGTTGGCATAGTAGTGGAGGAAGAGGCTTTACTTGTTGTTATGTTTATCATTTAGAGTGATTTTAAATGCATGGTTTGGTCCTTAAAGGATGATCCTTTCTTGTAAAACATGAATCTCATTATGTTAATGGCCTTAACTTACCCAGCTCTTCCTCTTGTGCATGTTGAATGTTTGACCTAGGAAGGAGTCATACACCTATTTAGAACATTGAGGGTTGTCTTGGGATTGAATCCCACTCCATGGAGGGAGTTACACACTTTAGGATTAGTTTTCAAATGTCATCATACTTCATTCACTCTCTCTATGACCACTAACATCATTTATTGGCATGAAGGAAGCTTGACCTGGTGAGGCTTATTCAACATGCCTCCTATGATTGAAAGATAATTGAATTTAAACCTTCACCTTTTGATCATTGCCATTCCTATAACATTATATGGATGGAATATTTTCTAGGTCTTGGAGCACTTGAAACATTGAAAACTAGCTTTAGAGTATATGTGAAGGTCACTTAGAGTTAAAAATCTTGTGTTTCATCATATCTAATTATAATAGCTCTTGAAGAGGCTAAATAGCTATCATCTCATACATAGGCCTTGATAATTATACCTTCATTACTTGATTAAGAGTTCTATAGGACTTTAAATCTCCTTGACAACATGAAATCTTGAAAAAACTACCAAAACCCACCTTATGTATCTTGAATGACTCTAAAACCTATAATTACTCCATCATATGCTTGAAGACCATGAAAAAATATCTCATAGGACATGGAACTTATTGATATTGTCTTGCATACCTAGAACCCTCACAAAAAATCTCAAAATGTCCAAAACACTACCACAATACTTGTGAAAGCCTTTAGGGTTCTTGATAAGAGCATGGTTTTCATGAGATATGGAAGGAGGTCTATTTTAGCCATAATCACCATTAAGGAGCCTTAAAACCTTTTTGTAATAGTTTAGGTGGTATTAAAGGTCACAAAATACACCTGTAAACCTACATTTTCTTGTCCTTTAAACCCTATAGGATAATAGGTGATCTTGGGGTCTTTGAAAACATCTTGCATATGCTTATAACCATGCTTGTGGCTTACTTATCTTTGCATCATCACATTGTATTCATTCCATATTTAGTCATAAAACCTATGAGTCAAGTATGTAGACTTGATTTGACTTGGAGAAGCTTGTCTATTATACCTACAACTTTATTTGAAGAGTCTTGAGGCTATTAAATATACTCAAAATCCACTTACTCCTTCAAGACCTTGTGTTAACATTACATGGTCATGAATGGAAATAATATAAACATTGAGAGCTTGTGATTCAGGAGCATCTACAAAAGTTTCAAATTCTAGTGTAAAAATTCAAATTCTGGTTTTCCCTCCAAATTGTGAGATTTCAAAATTTCAACTTGAAAGTAAAATGTAATTATCAAAAAGTGAAAGTAAAAAGGTAAAAAGTGATGGTTAGGCTGTTGAGTAAATCAGGAGGAATTGGTTGAAACTATTTTCAACCTTAGAATATTGTTAAAACTTAAAAACAACATTTGTTTGCCTTAAGCCCAATTTGGGCGTAGAAGTTAGAAGGAAGATTCTTGAAAAGAGAGAAACAAAGAAAAATTAATTAAGGAGAAAAAAAGAGAAGAGAAGAGAGGATGAGAGGGGTGTAGAAGAGAAGAAGGAAAGAGAAGAAAGGTCCTCTCATGCAAAGAAAGAGAATGTAATGAAGAAGAGAGAGGAGAATTTGTGAGGGAGGACCTCACTCAAGAAATGTTAAAAGAAAGAGAAGGAGCAAGAAAGGTTTTTAAAGACATGGATTTTGGCATTGAAATTTAAGTATTCCATTTTATCTAAGGAGAATGAATGTATTTGTTTCATATATGGTTTCTTTATGAATTTTGGTAACAGGCCTGCATATGTGAATGTGTGTATGTATGAAAATATGTATGTATGATGATTCTCTAAATAAAATTGTGAAATACTGATTATTTTATATGTTGGTAAAAATATAAAGGTGGTATGATGTGATCAAGAGGTTTTAAGGAGTTTGGAATGTTGTAAAAAGCCTAAACAGGCCTAAACAGGGTATTCAGGCCTGTAAAACTACAACCCACTGTCTTAAATCAAACCCACGTGAAAATGTTTTTATGGAGTTGAAAATGGTATGGAAATAGGTATATAAGGCAATTATAAACCAAAATAAAGAAGAAATAGGCGTTATAAAACCCTTTAATGTCCAAAAACTTCACAGTTGGAATTCAGGCCTGTGTGGACAAAAAGTTAGGCCATGGTTGGAAAAATGGGCATATCTTGAGATTTACCCAATGAAAAGTTGTGAGATTTTGTGTGTAGATGAAAATTAGAGTTAAGAATACAATTAAAGTGGTTTAAGATCTAATGGAGCAATGTAGAAAAATTTATGGTCAAAATACAGACCTGTAGTTCTGGAACAGTTCAGAAAAATGTGTTCCCAGTCACTAAAAAGGACATAACTCCTAAAATATTAATCCAAATGACTTGATTATTTCTGGAGAAGGTGTAGAGGGTTAAAAAAGACCTTATAAAAGTGATTGTAACCCTTGAAACATGATATAACACTCCCAACAAAAATAATAAGCTCTCAGCCTGTGACTGTCATGGGAAAATTCTGAATTAGGTTCAAACCCTTAAAATGAGTTTTAATGCTTGAAAACTCTTGAAAATTTGTAATATGAACCTTGATGATGTTATAAAACTGTTGGAAGTGGTTTCAAGGTGCCATAGTATGGAAAATTATGAAAAAAATAATTGCCAAATGAATTCTAGGTGCATGTGAGATGAAGAACATAGGCTAATATAGGAAAAGTAGATTTCTCCAAAGAAGTGCACTAAAAAATGATTGATTAACCTGTAAGAAGATAATGGGTATTTGGAATGGTTCTTTGTTTGCTTATAAAGTCCATACTTTACTCTGGACAAGGTGATTTGCACATAAGGAGGGCTAATTGAAACATGGCCTAAAGAAGAAAGTACAATTCCATACAAAGTAATTTCAGGAGATTTTTCAGTATGTTATAGAAGAGCTTAATGGGTATCTATAAATAGTTTTACTTTCATGATTGAGTTAATTGACAAGGATTTATGGCCAATAAATAGGGAAATAGGGCTATAAGGAATAAATGATCTAGATAGGTCTGTATCAGTTTGTTGATGGTTTCAGAGCAGTGTAAGGTCAGTTTACATCATTTGGTATCAGAGCTTGAAGCTCTTGGGAATTGGTAACTTGTTGATGGTTATGATTTCTAATGAGTTGTTACAAGATTTGGTAAGAGGATCAGTAGGACAAGCACTAGAAGACCATGGGGAGAAAAGGTATGAGTAATCTTTGCTATTTGATTTGAGTTATTGTGTTGAGAAGCAATCAAGTGAAGGAGTTGTAGGTCCAAGGCAGTCAAGCCATTAAGGCTTAAGAGATAAGAAGAAGCCAAGGAAGGCTTAGTAAAGATCCAAGAAGAAGCTTGGATAGTTTGCCAAAAGACTAAGGTGAAATAGACTTAGGTGAGGTAAAGGATGGAGTTTGAAGCTTGGAGAGCTCAAAAGTAAGGGAGCAAGTGAATGCTCAAGAAGAAGATCCAAATCAAGGTAAGCTTGGATTTATGATTTGTGTTTGAATGAAGTGTTGTAGAGTTGCTGCAGGATTGAGAGAAAAGGATCAAAAGACTAGGATGCAAAATGCCTAGGTGAGATCAAGGAGATTGTCAAAAGACCAGTCAAGGAGAAAAGGCTTGGGTGAGACAAGGGATCAAGAGACCAAGGTGGAAAATACTTGGGTGAATATCTTAGAGATGGAAGTGTTGTTGAAGGCACTACAACGCATCAAGGTATATGAGGGCACTAAGAAGAAAACAAGCACCAAAGGTATGGACAGTTTTGTAATTGATAAAGAGATTGCTAATTTGAAGAGAGAGTTAGCTAAAATTAAAGATGAATATGAGTCTTGGATGCAGATGGATAAACAAGCATGGGTATGGCCAACAAAGAAGAGGTTGAAGTGGCCAATAGATCTCCTAGTGAAAAGGAGAAGAAGGCAAAAAGAGATTGCCATGAAGAGAGAAGCCCATAGAGGCTTGAAGAAAGTAAGAAGGTTGCCAAGTGAGCAGCAAGAGGAAGAAGTTGAGAAGAAGGTTCTCATTGTGGAGGACAAGAGAGGAGAAGAAAGAAAAGATGAAGTGCCATGAAGAACACTTGAGAAGATGAGAGTGTTGATGAAGAGGACACTCACGGAGACATTATGGTCTCTTGTTTTTATATCTAATATTGTTTTTGCATGGGTAATTGTAGGTATGAGCAGCCTTATGAAGGTCAAGAGAAGGGCCTTGGAAAGTGAAGAGATTGGTGCAAGAGAAGACACCAAGTACACAAGTGAATGTGTAGGAGAAAAGAAAGAGTTTGCTATTTTTGATAAAGAAGAAGAGATGCATTGGTTAATGCATGAGAAAGATGTTGAAGACCTTGTGCAAGAAAATGTTGAGATGGAGGAGGAAATTGCATTCCATGATGCCATGGAGTACCTTGAAGAAGCAAGTGGAAAACTATGCACAAAAGAGGATAGTGCAATCAAAGAAGCCATGTAAATGAAGGAAACCATGAAGCAGCCCATCAAGGAGGTAAAGGTGAATTATAGTATTGATTTTTCTCATCCATTGAATTATGGAACAGCTATTGAATAGGTTGCAAAATTCCACAAGGAAGTAGTGGAAGTCCATCATCATGCCAATGAAGTAGAGGGTATAGAATATTATGATGACTTGAAAAACATTCCAATAGAACAAAGGAAGGAAACACACCTAAGGAAAGTGAATACAAGCAAGGAAACTATGAGGAAGAGTATGGATAAACATCAAGCCATTGAAAAGGTAAAAATAAGTTCAAATTCAGATTTTTCAAATGCATATAAGAGTAAGACTACTGCTGTACAAATGGAGATGAAGAAGATTAATAACAAGCATTCAAATCCAGCAATAAACCATGGCTATGTGATACCAAAATGGCTTAAGGGATCAGAAAATGTAACGAAAGACATAAAGTTCAATCAAGATGATGACTCAAGCAAGAAGCAAATACAAAGCATGAAGAAAGAGGTAGAATGCAAAGTGAGCAAGGCCAGCTATCAAGCAAGACAACATGAAGATGTCAAGGAGCAAAAATTGGTTGGTAAATTGAACAAGTTTCATCCTAAAGCTATGAAGAAGGTATGGATGGCTAAAGGTGAGAAAGGAAACTTCTCAAAGAATAATGAGGTGGAGCATGAGGATACAAATATAAAAGGTAATTCAATTGCTTGTAATGAGTGGGATAATGATATTTTTGAATCATTTAATGATCTTTTTATGGAAAATGAGGAATGTAAAATGTCTATGAGGACTAATATTCAGCAAGGAGGGAGTTCCAAGAAGATGGATGATGAAAGTAGAGATGTGAAATCAGTTCACATGTTTGAAAGGAACAAGGAGACACAAGGTAATAGTGTTCCTATTGTTTTTGATAAGTATATTGATGATGATGAAGAAGCTGATTTGTATGAAGAAATTATAAAGTGGATGAATATATTTATGGAAGATGAAAGACAATCTGGTCCTAAGTTTGATATAAGACATGAAGATTTGGATGAGCTTGTGTTGAGTGAAGAGTTGAAGAGGATAGAAGAGTTGTTGAATCCTCCAAGAGAATTGTGTAGAGACACATATAAACATGATGGAACCATTGATCAAATGGAAAATGAATTGAGGCAAGAACAAAGAAAGATAGTGAGGGCAGATTTGGACGAAGAAGAACAGCATGAAGATAATCAAGAGGCTTCATGGCCTCAATGTTTTTCTACTAAGGTTGCTTTTGATGTTTTGAATGCAGGTATAGAAGATGAAAACTTTGGAAAACAACAAGAAGATCTAGAAGATATGTATGAAGATGAAGAAGCATGGACGTGGGAGATGGCAACTGAGAAAGAGATGAGGAGAAGAACATGCCAGAAGAGGAAGAAAAGCAAGATGAAAGACAAAGACTACCAAAGACAAGCATTGGTATCAACAACAAGACCATGGGATCCAAGTATAAAAGTGAAGACTAAAGTGAGGAGGAAGCATGACATTTGAACTAAGGTTCAAATCTTTTCTAGAAGGAGAGTATGATGGAGGAGCATCTACAAAAGTTTCAAATTCTAGTGTAAAAAATCAAATTCTGGTTTTCCCTCCAAATTGTGAGATTTCAAAATTTCACCTTGAAAGTAAAATGTAATTATCAAATAGTGAAAGTAAAAAGGTAAAAAGTGATGGTTAGGCTGTTGAGTAAATCAGCAGGAATTGGTTGAAACTATTTTCAACCTTAGAATATTGTTAAAACTTAAAAACAACATTTATTTGCCTTAAGCCCAATTTGGGCGTAGAAGTTAGAAGGAAGATTCTTGAAAAGAGAGAAAAAAATAAAAATTCATTAAGGAGAAAAAAAGAGAAGAGAAGAGAGGATGAGAGGGGTGTAGAAGAGAAGAAGAACAGAGAAGAAAGGTCCTCTCATGCAAAGAAAGAGAATGGAATGAAGAAGAGAGAGGAGAATTTGTGAGGGAGGACCTCACTCAAGAAATGTTAAAAGAAAGAGAAGGAGCAAGAAAGGTTTTGAAAGCCATGTATTTTTGCATTGAAATGTAAGTCTTCCATTTTATCTAAGGAAATGAATGTATTTTTTTCATATATGGTTTCTTTATGAATTTTGGTAACAGGCCTGCATATGTGAATGTGTGTATGTATGAAAATATGTGTGTATGATGATTCTCTAAAGAAAATTGTGAAAGACTGATTATTTTATATTTTTGTAACAATATAAAGGTGGTATGATGTGATCAAGAGGTTTTAAGGAGTTTGGAATGTTGTAAAAAGCCTAAATAGGCCTAAACAGGGTATTCAGGCCTGTAAAACTACAACCCACTGTCTTAAATCAAACCCACATGAAAATGTTTTCATGGAGTTGAAAATGGTATGGAAATAGGTCTATAAGGAAATTAGAAACCAAAATCAAGAAGAAACAGGCGTTAGAAAACCCTTTAATGTCCAAAAACTCCACAGTTGGAATTCAGGCCTGTGTGGACAAAAAGTTAGGCCACGGTTGGAAAAATGGGTATATCTTGAGATTTACCTAATGAAAAGTTGTGAAATTTTGTGTGTAGATTAATATTATATTTAATAATAAAATTAAAGTGGTTTCAGATCTAATGGAGAAATGTGGAAAAATTTATGGTCAAAATACAGACCTGTAGTTCTGGAACAGTTCAGAAAAGTGTGTTCCTAGTCACTAAAAAGGATATAACTCCTAAAATATTAATCCAAATGACTTTATTATTTTTGTATAAGGTGTATAGGGTTAAAAAATACCTTATAAAATTGATTTTAACCCTTTAAAAATGATATAACACTCCCATAAAAAATAATAAGCTCTCAGCCTGTGACTGTCATGGGAAAATTCTGAATTAGGTTCAAACCCTTAAAATGAGTTTTAATGCTTGAAAACTCTTGAAACTTTGTAATCTTAACCTTGATGATGTTATAAAACTTTTGGAAGTGGTTTCAAGGTGCCACATTATGGAAAAGTATGAGAAAAAACAATTGCCAAGTGGATTCTAGGTGCATGTGAGATGAAGAGCATAGGCCAATATAGGAAAAGTAGATTTCTCCAAAGAAGTGCAATAAAAAATGATTGATTCACCTGTAAGAAGGTAATGGGTATTTTTAATGGTTCTTGGTTTTCTTAGAAAGTCTGTACTTTACTCTGGACAAGGTGATTTGCACGCAAGGAGGGCTAATTGAAACAGGGCCTAAAGAAGAAAGTACAATTCCGTACAAAGTAACTTTAGGAGATTTTTTAGTATGTTATATAAGAGCTTAATGGGTATCTATAAATATTTTTACTTTCATGATTGAGTTAACTGACAAGGATTTATGGCCAATAAATAGGGAAAACAGGGCTATAAGGAATGAATGATCTAGATAGGTCTGTATCAGTTTGTTGATGGTTTCAGAGCAGTGTAAGGTCAGTTTACATCAACTTGTTTTTTACTACAACCTCAAAAACCTTATATATTTTTCCTCTCTGACATAAGACCATACTTGAAATCATGGCAATCCATTTGAGATGATGTGGATATCTCCTTCAAGACCTTAAAAACCCCACTATAAAGCAAACACTATTAAAATGCTTTGGAAATTACTTCAATTTTGATCAATCAAGGAGTATTATTTTAAATCTAAAACTCTTGAAATGTCCTCAACTATATTTACAATATTGACTACCATGAAGGCTTGCAAGAAGCTTGTAGACCTATAATCTTGATACTACAACCTTAAAATCTATATTTTAGGCCTAAAATATAGATTGATGGGATTTAAATCTTTATTATTTTAGATTTTAACCTATATATGGACTTGAATGATTTTTCAAGGTGTGTTTGGGATTTTAGTAAGTTATAGAGCCTTGTAAGAGGCCTATCAATATCTTAGAGCCTTAGAATGTCTATGAACGACCAAGAGATGTTCCTTGTTCCACACAACCCTTAAGAGATACTCATTGTTTATCATGAAGATAATGCCTAGGGTATGATTGAGACCATAATTTAAACTTGTATGAAAACTTTACTTGAAACTTCTTGAGGCTTGAGGTCATAAATGTGATATAAACTTATAGATGCATGTTTTCAGTAGGGTATCCACCATTCTCCCCATGAAAAAGTATAAGAGACTCACCAAATACCCTATAAGGGTCTATATACATGTATGACCATTTTATAACTCCTAACATTGCACTAGATGGCCTAAAAATTCTTGAAGACATTATATATACCTGCCTGTCACCTTCATGTTAGTGATCTTGAAGATCCCCAAAAGAAATTCATGTACCTTATAAAGCTTTCAAAACTCCTCAAGATCATGGTCAAAGGGTATGGAAAATTCTTAGGTCACTTTTTTGAATCTATTCTCATGTTTATTTCTTACCAAGCTTTCCATATCAATGCCCAATCAGTTATTAGGACTTTCTAAATGCCTACAGGCTTGTATATGCATGTTTCTTGAGAACTTAGAAGCTTGTCACTAGGCCTACACACATTTTTGTAACACTAACAATAAAGGAGACTATATTATAATCATGTTAAGGTATTTTTATACTTGTATCACTTAATTTAGATATTTATAGTAGTAATTAGTGCTTGTAGTTCCCCTTTCTCCTGGTTGGAACCTAAATAGGTTCTTTTCAAGCTTGAAACCCTTTTGATTATGACTTCCAATAGTTTCAATATGCATAAAACTTTATTGGAGGATATAGATATATAAGATCTTGTATGAGGCTTTAGACTCTAATTTCATAGGTTAATACCCTTTTGAATCTAATTGTGATCTCTTTAGGATGTCTTTCAATATCTTGCTTCTCTTTATTGCAAAACCTTGCTTAGAACTCCACTACACACTCCAACGAGCTTTCAAACTAGATTTTGTGCCTTGTTTATCCTTTTTGAAATTTTTTACCTTAAACCTATATTTAATATCTTGATCAAGCTTAGAACCTATTAGCCAAACTTGTAAGAGTTATTTGAAAACATTGGGAAAGCTTTGTACATGCCTACAACCATTTGTAACTATTTAGATAGTATTGAAGTTTTAGAGGGGTATTTGAATTGAAAATTTAATTATGCAAAATAATATTCATTTACATATACATATTTATTTATTAAACACACTTCAACCTTCATGATTGATACTCTCTTAAGCCTCAAAATGCTTAAAAATTGCACCCATGAGTTCTTAGGCTTTTAGTAGTGTTTAGGGGCCACCTGAAACATTATTAGTAGATCCACATGCTTAAAATATTTTAAATATATTTTAATATATCAATATGGTTTCATTAAAACCTCTTAACCTCCTTCATCATCCATTCCTTTTAATGCATTTGGATGATTTCATATAAACCTTGAATTGTGCTTCTTTTAGGCTATCTGTAAGTTAGTTTAAGCTTTTTAATGAATTTTCATAGACCTAATTTATTATTAATACTTATAAATACTTGTATGTTATCCTTAAATACATCCCACATGTCCTTAAATATTTTTATCTATCTATGAAACTCTTGAACAAAGATGGTTTGTCCATGAAATCTCCCTTTAGGTGCTTGTGAGCAAGCTTTTGAAATAATTTTTCCCTATTAGAAGGTTTATGGGAAATGTTTCATTATTTTAAGGATTTATAAGGCTTGGAAATTATGATTTAGAATCCAATTTAATGCTATATTATGCATTTAATACCTTGGTGGACTTATAACTCTCAAGGGAACCTTGTAAAAACATGTAATCTCTTGAAAACTTTCATGTTTGAGGGCTTTTATGCCTTGTATTTCTTAAGAATCCATAAATAATGTTTAATAAATACTTTATGTGATTGAGGAAGGTTTTGAATCTTGTTTACAATAATAAAATATCCATAAACCCTTATAATCATGTGCACACAAGCTAAAACCTATAACCTCATTCATGGCTTGTTTCCTTATGATCTTGCTTGAAACTTGTTATTCCTTCCATGAATGAATATCCTCTTTATTTCAGAACCTATATATGATTATAAGACCATAATATCTTCAAAATCATGGTGTTTTCTTCATTATAACTATAGTAAACCTACAAAAAAGGATTATAACTCCATATTTTGATGCTGCCTTGAGGTGATTTGAGATCATGAGAAAACCTTGACCTTGGTGGTTTGACCTTGATAGGTTCCTCAACATACTTCTAAAAATTTCCATAGAGTAATTAAACTATAATGATCATGTTTAAATATAGATAATAATTTATTTGTTGTTAGATGCAATCCTCTAAGTTAAGAAAACTAAATGTCACTAAGAAGCAATAATAAAGGGAAACCATCAAGTCAAATACATTCCTTGACTATTTATATAGATTTGAGGGCTCATGAAGAGTTATAAAACACCAAAATGACTTTATGAGACATTATAAAACATTTAATTCCCTCAAAATGACTTAATGACCTCAAATGAGACCTTTAGATGTGTTTATGACCTTAGGGGTGTTTTAAGACTCTTTTGCTTCACAAAGTCACCATGCCTTTATTATTGAATCATTAGGTATTCTAATAATATATTTCACTAGAGATCCACTTGATTTATTTAGACATGGAATGGGTCCTAACAAGGTTAACAATATATTGACAATACCGTAGGACATTTTTACATTGAAAACCATGCAAATGGACTCTCTACAAGGACTAACACCAACTCATGACCTCATAAGATGAATGTTCATTGTATTAAATGAAGAAAAAGGTGAAAGTAATCTTTTTATCCTCAACATACCTATTCTTGAGTGGAAACATCATCATTAAGGACCTTATAAGGTTTGTAATCATATGGTTTGGCCACAAATGAGCCTCTCCAAACATGCTAAGTGTTAGAGTCCAATTGTGGATAAAATAGCCAACATTGTAGTGACCTCCAAGGGGTTTTTACCTACCTAAACACTCAAATGAGTTTACATATTAAATTCATTACATGTGGAGTCAAGAAATAACTTAGTCTTAAAGTGACACTCTACTGAACCAGCCTTAACAAGATTAAAAAGATATTCACAATAGAAAATAAAGAAGCAAGAAAAATAACATGTACAAAAATACTTAATGGAAAAGGAAGAATAACTAGACTACTAAAAAAATGTAGAACCAACACTTGGAATGAGTAAAAATAGATAACTTACTATGCACAAGGTCTAACTTGACCTCAAGGATAGTGCTTCAGATGAATCCCATTGACTGGGATTGGTAGATTTTCTCCATTTAGCTTAGAGATCTAAAAATAATTAGATTACTTAAAGCTAACTATAATGTAGGGGCCACTACATATGGAGTCAAACTTGTTATGTTTTCCATATTTGGCCCTATCTTCATATCATTTCAACACTAGGCATCCTTCTTTAAAACCTCTATCAATTAAATTTATATCAAATGTCCTATTTACTTGGGATTGGTGAAGCTCTGTAGTCTACATTGCCTAGTTTATAAATTCCTCTAACTCCATTAGTTTTGTTAGACTCATATTCATAGCATCATTCTCCATCATTTCCAACTACTGAGTGAGATGAAGGGCTAGTAACTCAAGTTATAATGGCAACCTTGCTTCTCTCCCATAAACCAACATGAACAGGGAGTTTCTAATATCTTTCTTAGGAGTGATATTATTAGCTCATAAGGTTGTTTTCAGTTTAGTATGCCAAACTCCTTGGTTCTCCTTCATGGTCCTCTTGATGATCCTTATGAGATTCTTGTTTGTATATTCTACCAAAACATTACCTTGGGGGTAATAGTTGGAGGAAGTGTTTAACTTATTACTATACACTACTACCCATTTAGTGATCCTATTTCCAATAAACGCCATGGTGATGTATACATTTTTATATAGTCTTGCTTATTTTTGCTATTACTAATGAATGAATGGCTTATTGGCATGCCCTAGTCTATTTATTATGATTATCACTCTTATTTGTCACTTTATACATTTTATATTTCTATCTTATATTCTCATATCTACCTTGTGTATCACAAATATTCATTCTAAGTCTTTATCTTTGTATTTTGAGTCTTTTTGATAAGGATGCATAGTGGACCTATCCAAGTAATGGAAACTTATCCCAGCATAAATTTCAAAATATTTGTGTTTTTTAATTTTTTAATAATCTCTTGCATGACCATTTATATTTTCAAATTGGTTCTCTTGCACATCAATAATTACCGAATTCAAATTCAGGATCTCTATAGGTATTTTTAGGGGCTAAGGACTAATTTATTTTATCATAAAAGGCTACATAATGTTTTTTACATGTTTTCTACTATTAAATTAATAATTTATTTATAGATCAAGAGTTTAATACATCATCTCCATATTTGTGTAAAGATTATTCATAGGAGAAAGAACATATAACATTACATTAATGATTATATATATAGACAAAGGAGAGATAATTACATAGGCTTGAAGCCTATTTTAGATATAAATGTGACACTTATATTATTCTAGGGTTTTTAAGGGTATCTTGGATATTACCCCAACCCCATTCCCCCTTTTTTAATTTGATCTCTATTATGGTTATTTTTCAAGAAAAAGTGTTTGGTTCTATAGGTCTTTTGTGTAACATATAGACACTTTTAATTAAATAGTCAACCCTCATAGACATTTGCATTAATGTAGATTAAAAAAGTCATACAGTCAATCAGGTTGTGACCATAATCAACAGACAAGGCTAAATTATAGCCTTGTCCTCATTCCATAAACTTGTTCAATCACAAATTTAATTCTTGTATGAAATCATGACACATTACATGTCCTTTCAATTATTTTTCAATCACACACAACTTGCATAGTTAGCATAATATTGTTTTAGGGAGGTTTGCATATTTGTAGTCCTCTTTACTATTTTATCTAATTTCCAATTCTATAAATTTTGTAATATACTATATTTCACTTTCAAATCTATACATTCTATAGTTTCAATTTTAATTATTTATATCTCTTCATTTAAGTTCATTCAATTCAAAATAAATTAAACATTTTTGTAAATCTTATACTTTTATAATATTGCTTGTTTTTAGCTTGATTTTTATCTTAGCATTTTATCCAAGTTTTTGTAAATTCCTAACACTGAAATAAAACAACCTTCAACATTGGATATAAATATAAAACACAATGATTTAATTTGTTCAGCCTTAGATTTAAATTGACACTGAAGATTTTTTTATTGTCACCTGAAATAAGATATAACACAAAGAAATATTTTAATATTTGTTTTTATTTATTTTATATTTTCTTGTGTTTATTTTTATAAACTATGTTATAGAATATTTCAAACTAATTAGTGACTAGTTAAGGGATATGTGGTAATATATTTTTAGACATTGCGGTGTGAGGGTTTCACCCTAATACTCATAGACATTATGCAATACTAAACATAGAGTTTAGTTTTATATTTAGATCATATTAATCCTCTTTTATCTATTTGATTTTTAGTGCACCTAAGAGGAGCGTATCACCTAGGGAATTTAATCTCACCATACCCTTTGAAATGACATTAGTAGGCTACAAGAGATGTTTTGCCTTTGTATTTAGTGCTCTAAAACATTGGGCCAAAATTAATCAATGAATGAGAAATTATATTTGAGATCCCCTACAATCATTCAAACCCTTTCCTAGATCACCCTTTTACCTTTTTTTTTAATTGTATTGTATTCATAGTTATCAACTTATTTTTTCATGTTATATTAATTTTTCACTACAATCATTTTGTTTGTTACATATATTTGTATTATATACATCATGGATAGTCTAAGACAACAAGCTAATCATGTAGATCATATAGATAAATTATTCTTTACTCATGCTATGTATTTTAGTTATGATAGTGATTAGATGAATCATCAGAGGAAAAAAATTATGCAATATGATTTTAGTGATGATTATGATTTCTATACTATGGAAATTAATGAACAAGGTGACTTTGCCAATTATTGGGAATAAATTTTTATTCAATCAAAATCTCATTTATATTCCACCTTAGAATCTCCTCTAGATTACTCTTTGGTCATACCTTTATATTTTACTTAATATCCTCTAGATTCAACCTTAAAACCTCATCTAGATTCCTTTTTAGTCACACCTCTAGATTCCACTTTGGAATTTCCTCTAGATTCCTCATTAGTTACATCTCTAATTTCCAATATGGATTATTCTCTACATTCCATTTTGATCAGTCCACTAGATTTCCATTTGGAATCCTCAGATATTTCTTTAATGTCACCTATGGATGTCTCTTTAGATTCCACCCAAGATATTTTTTACCATCCTCATTGAATTTTACATTAAAATATAAAATCTTCCTAAATATGACTATCTATTATCTCTTAGATTACCACCTACTCTCCCCATGGAGAAACCCTATCCTTTTGTATTTAATGTTTCTATTTATTTTTATAGCATATTGTATTACAATTAGAATTATAAATTGCATTCAATTAATATATGAATGAATAAGGAGATTTAATATATGAATATATAATTTATTTTTTTATCCTTATACATATAATAATTTCCCCCCTTGTAACCTAATGAGGATAAACTTTATCTTTATTCCACTATCATACTACATTCTATCATTACAAGCAATAATACTTATATTTCCTTTTATTGTGAAAATGACAATGTTGTTATTCTAAATGTTAATGTTTATTATTAAAATTATATAGATCATGATGAGGATTAGTATGATGATGATTATTATTAATATAGTAATGAGTAAAATTTTTCTACTAACCCTATGATTTAACAATTTTGGGAATACTTAAGGTTTTTATTCCTATTTGGTTAAAAGTCTGAGTAGTAAAATTAGTCAATAATTATGCCATAATTAAATTAATAATTTTTTAATTCTAATTATTATTTAAAATTTATAAAAATAGCAAGTGGATAGAGAGAAATATAACTTATCTTAGAGCTATGTTGATCCGATTGAGACAAAGGTTGATATAGACTATGCAAGATTGGGATAGTATCAAGAACCTAGATCTAGCTTTCATTTAGTGAAAAGCTAGGAGTGACAAAAATAGGACACTTAAAGGTCTAGTGTTATAGTCCTATTCCTACTGCTATTGTCCAAACTAGTCACAAAGGTCTAAGATTTCTAGGTTCTATCTGCCACTCCTGTATGACCCTGCCTATGAAAATTTGAAGCTTAAATCTTAATGGATCTCAATGTAGATATAGTTTATCTTTGATCCTAGATCTCCAATAATATTGAATATGAATTTGAGAAAAGAGGGGGGTTAGTGTGTGTAAGATGCATTGGATGTGCTTCACACCCCTTGTGTGGGCACGTTGCCTACATACCAATACTCTGAAGAGGGATGAAGCCATATGTAGTTCTCCCTTTAAATTTTTTTGGTGAAATTATGATATTATAATGCAATTAAATACTAAAATAAGTGTTTTTGAGATGATTAAGGACTGGTGTAAGGATTAGAATAAGCTAAAAATAATATTAGATGGTTGTATGCAAAGAATAGGGAAATGTTCTTGAGTATTCTTACTTGTATTCTTGATTGATTTGTTGTATTTACTAACCCTTTACAAATTATCTTTGAATGGGATTATATAGGAATCTATTGGTCATGAGTTAAATGAATTCATGCTAGGCTGACACAATGAGGAAGAGGAATCGAGAGAAAATGGTCACTTGGGCTCAAAATGTGATTGGATAGGAGCACTAAAAAGGGGACACTCTAGGGTTAAACACTATATTCAAAGTTAGGTTTTATTGTCCTAATGGTATAAGACTTAAGGGGATGGAATAATCATGGAAAAAGGGTCCTAAATAAGCTAGAATGAGGTCTTGAAAGCCTACAAATGATTGGGAATTAGTGAAAAGGTGCTTAGAAGGGTCATGGGAGAAAGCAAGAGGGAACTATGGGTTGGGAATCATTAGCCACACTCAATTTACAAATTTTTTATTTATATATGGCTACATTTAAACCCCCTGACTCCCCCCCCCCCCCCCCCCCCGCTTTATTATAGTGATGTATTAAAGCAAAATACTAGGATAAAGGAAAAAGAGAAAATATACCTGAACATACCTATAAGGGTGAATCTCATGATGCTATTATGATGCTAAGTTGTGCATAGAGAGAGCACGTTGAGGAAGTATGAGTCTACAAGAACAATAAGATTAAATTAGTTCTTACTAGATACACTATATATAAAATAAGAATGTACAAAGCTAGATAAGAGAGACAGGAAGAGAAAGGAAAGAATACACCTCACTAGGTATGTGGATCAATATAAAACTTGTTATGATGTTGAGTAATATTAGATGATGCTTTACCAAGAGTAATATCATGAATAGAGCTAAGTGCTCAATTTATCAAAAAGTGGCTCAAGAATGAAAAGGCTAGCCCTTTGGATCCATCATCACCCACTAAGTGAAGCTAGGTGGTCATGCATGTGTTGATAAATGTTTGTAATATGTGTCCAATCCCTCTAAATAGGTGGTTCAAGAATACAAAGGTTAACTAGACCTTTGGCTCCATTGTTTCCCCATGAAGTGAAACTATAAAATGATACTAGTATAAAATGTATGTCATATGAGATAGCTCTTAAAGCCCATGAATATACTCTGATTTGATAATGTTAGCACGGATAGATGAATGTGTGCTAGAAACCAAGCCACTCTTGGGCATTTTAAAAGATGGAGATTAGGCTTGGTATGAAATCCACTCTAAAACTGAGAATCTAGCTTATGTGGAAGCCATTATAAAACTCAAGAACTTAGGAATGTGGAGGGTAGGCTTGTATGAAAGCCACTCAAAAATGATGCCAACCATGTATAGATGGAATAAGGCACACAACTACTGAGAATGTCTAGGTAATGTTAAACTTAGAAAGAAAAGAAACAAATATGTTGTGCATATTACCCCCAATCATTGATGTCTAGAACATGGATTCCATTTTAGAAGTTATACAAACTACCATATCTAAAACTAGAAGTAAGAGCCATCATGTCACACATGATGCCCCTTATATCTAGATTATTTGAGAAAAATGTGTACTAAAATTACTAATTGTAAACTAGTTTGGTTGTGTAAATCTTTTGTTTAACTTACTTTTTTGCCTAATTTTGGAAATTCTAGTTTTTATACTATTTAGACAAGAGTGCTAGAAATGGATAGTAGAACCAGAAATGTTTTAGTCTAGTCTTAGCACTATTGTCTTGGGCTAAATCTGATGACTATTCTAGATTCTTCACTATCTTCTTGGTCTATTCTGATTGGTTTGATTTTTGGTTATTGTTTTGAGTGTTCTAAAACTAGATTTTTTGGTTGATAGGAGCTCTAATCTCTATGACAAAACCCCTGTTTGTTTCCCCCTCTTCTGAGGGTAGGAATGAAGACCTTGCAATGATTTCCCTTAAAATAAATAGCCCTATAAGTGTGTTATGCTACAAATATATGATATAGTAATGATAATTAACAAGATAGCTCAAGATATATCATGGTTTATATGAGAGATTTGTAAATAAATAGGGATATGCCTAGATAGACATAATAATGTAAAAGCATGTTCAATATATTGAACTAGAATTGGAAGTGTTATTTGTTAATTATTAGTTGTCATGGAGGGATGGATCATGATGTCCATCATGACATCCAAGAAGCAAGATAATGCATGATTTGGATCATAACATTGAAAATAATTGAAATAAATCAAGAAACAAGCACACATGGAAAGAAGCAAGAAGTGTACAAGATTGGCCAAGGGGCCAATAAAACAAGGGACATGGGTACATTTCACTCAAACTATAAATAAAGCATACAAGGCATGGTTAAATGCCACATACACATATAGTTGAAACAAGCAAGTTGGCATGAAAGCCATAATCACATAAAAGAGTATAGGCAAGTAACATTAACAAATGTCTAAAGGCACACACATGAATATAAGAAAAAGACATTGTAAAATGTCCTAAGGCATATACTAGAAATAAACAAGAATTAGGAATGTAATCACATCAATCTACACTAAGCAAGAAGAAAACACATGTAAAGACTAGAAATACAATCACATCTAACTAATCAAAGTAAGATGGAAAGTATGCAAGACATGTTATTACAAGCCTAGGTATATGGTAAGAAATACACAAGTGCTATATACTAGTAAGATGATGTTAATATAGTAATTTATGTAAGCTAGTAAAAAAAGTACATCAACATGATAACTAGAGTGTGTGGTTTAGGCATGACATAACCTAGATGGTGTAGTCATGTAGAAGATTCCCCCAGTGGTATGTATATCAATGTATGTCTCAAATGTATAATTAGGATTCCCCCTTTATGGGTAGAGTGAAGCAATCAAAGAGATGGATATCACTGAAAATAATCCAAAGAGATTAAGTGAAGCATGGTAATGTAGATAAATTGACAAATAATAGCATAAAACAATAGATGTAAGTCTATCATGATAGTAGAAATGTAAAGCATGGATGATGCATATAATTGAAATGTTTTTGGTGTTTTTGAGTTTTTGTGAGATATGTACAATCAATCATATGAAGACTATGTACAAGAATTTGAAAATAGTCTATATATAAGTAATACTAAGAAGAAATGATACTAACTAGTAAGTCTGATGGGAGAATCCCTATCATGGTGTCCTATATCAAACAAAGGAAACATGCATGATTGTAAATTAGGAGGAAATGGCTATGAATATGACTTTGAATATTCAAATTCATTATCGATATCTTGGAAATCATAATAATTTATATTGTTCTACTCATCATTATCAACTTGATTTTAAACCAATGGAATGTTAGTGTTGACTTTTGGTATATCTAGATCTTTTACTTTGATAAATTATGTCTATGAATGATTTACCTTAGGATGTTCTATAAATCCCAAACCTTGGTGACAAACATTATCAACTACTTGAATAGGAGTAGTGATGCCTTGAGCATGTTTTCCTAACCCTTGACCTTGAAAATCAAAATATTGTAGATATTTTAGACCAAACCCATACTAATTTGAAAGTTGAGCCTCATTTTGGAGAGGTATATTGGCATATTTTTCATGCTTTACCTATGTTTTTGGTACTAATTCTTGCTCTGATTTTTCTTTTTGATCCCTTTTTTATTTTGAGTTATGCTTTGGTAACCAATTTTATATTATTTTTGAATTTGACCCTTTATAAATGTGTTATTACGTCACTATGAATTTCTTGATCAATTTACCTTGTATAGGGTCCTCATTGGTAATTATTTTTTGTATATGTTTTTTCAATGTCAAACATGAATCTGTGTGATGTCCATGCATTCTATGATATGTAGAATAATATTTAGATCTTCTCACTGGATATAGAGGAGGTAGTTTGATCAAATTAGATTTAATCATTTCCATTATTACCTCATTTGAACTCTAATTTGATATTTGAATGGTTTTTTAATCACTTGTTGTAGAGTCATGTTGTTGTGATTTCTTGTTTTGATATGTAATATTGCTTGCAACCAATTGACTAGGTGAAAGTGCATATACATGATTGGCACTAAGATGCCTTTGAGGCTTTTGTATTATAATCTATTTTTACAATGTTGTGATCTTGTCATATATTAACTAATTTTTTGTTTATAAATTTGAAATTAACTTTATCATACTGGTGATTTAATCCCTTAGAGTCTCATAAGTGTAAACCCTAGTTTCTTTCAATTGAATATTTAAGCACATATGTTGAAGAGGATTTGAAGAAGTTATAGGCTGAATGTATGCATTAGGAACAATAGTTTAGGCTACCTCACCTTTTGAAGGGGTGATATCATGGACTTGGTTAGAGGGAAAGTAGTTATCGCCCTCTTGATGGACAAGAGGAGAAGGAAACTATTTCTTGTGCATAAGATATGACATTGAAACTTGACAAGTGGTTGTTAGCTTATGCAATGGATCCTCTAGGTAAAAACCATGTATGTAGGATAAAATTCATGTAATTGGAGTTATAATTTGTATATATATATATTTATAAAGATCATTCCACATGAGAGATAACAAGTTTGGGATAGAAAGTATGAATTTGTGCATGAGTGTATAGAAAATTTGGACATGAATCATAACCTTTCTAACATTTTTATCATGATAAACTTGAAAATCATTCCATATGGAAGATATAAAACAAGGGATAGAGAATATTAAATTGTGCATGAATGTATAGAAAATTTTGACATGAATCATAACATTTATAATATGTTTAGCATGATAAACTTGAAAAAAATTCCACATGAGTGAGAGAGAATATGTAAAGGAAATATTGAAATTTTGTGCATGTTTAGCAATGCATTTTGTAATATCATTCCTTATTATAAAAATTAAGAATTAAATGCAAATAATGAAGCTTTACACTAACATATGGTAAAATTTATCATTCATGTACATGATAGGACCAATGATGTCTCATTATTTTCAAGAAATGTAAGAAAAATTTGTAAATAAATAAAATCCATTTATGAAATTTGATTTTAGAATGTAAGGTGATATCTCAAAAATCACGAGGACTTAGTATATGCAACTAGGGTTTGAAAGATAACTATTTGAATAATTTACTATGAAATTTTAAAATTGAAAGTGAATTTATGAGTGAAATATGTAAGTAAGAAATCATGAATTTATTGGAAAATTAGTGATTTAATGGGACCTAATAGATGCCATTAGTGTTTTAAAAAATAAATGTTTTTTTGAAAATTACTAATGAATTTTGAAATTGAGAGTGGATTTTTGAGTTAGATATGCAAGTAAAAATTCCAAGATTTATTGAAAAATTAGTGGTTTAATAGGACCTATTAGATGCAACATACTAATACTCTAAAGAGGGATCAAGCCATATGTATTTGTCCCTTTAAAATTATTTGGTGTAATTATGATATGAGAATTCAAGGAAATGCTAAACTAGGTGTGCTTGAGATGACTAGGGACTGGTGTAACGATTCAAATAAGCTAGAAATAATATTAGATGGCTATATGCAGATAATAGGGAATGTTCTTGAGTAGTATTTCTTGCATTGTGATATTTTCCAACCCTTTCAATATTATATTTGAATGGGATTATATAGGGATCTATTGGTCATGGGTTAAATGCATTCTCTCTAGGCTGACATAATGAGGAAGAGGAATTAGGAAAAAATGGTCACTTGGGCTCAAAATGTGATTAGACAGGAGTGTCAAAAAAGTGACACCCTAAGGTCTAGTGCTATAATCCAAGCTGGGCACTATTGTCCTAAGGGTACGAGACTTGGGGTGATGGAATAAGCATGGAAAAAAGGTCCTGACTAAGATGGAATGATGTCTTGAAAGCCTATGGATAACTGGGAATCAATAAAAATGTGCCTAGAAGGGTCATAGGAGCAAACAAGAGGGAACTATGGGTTGGGTGTCATTAGCCACACTCAAGTTACCAATTTTTCATTTTTATATGACTACACCCTAGTATAACTTCTTATGTACTTTTCCATCATGTTGGTAATATGTTACACAATTAGTAAAATAATAAAATTCTTAAAAATGGTTTTATTACATATCATGATGATGTTTCTAGTTATTTGAAAATAAAAATTTGTGAACATGTTGATTCTAGTGGTAATAATTTTATTTCTTATAATTCAATAGAATTTAATATTCCTTTACAAATTAGTGATATTCTAAAAAATAATGAATCTCCCAATCCTATCATACTTCAAAAATAACTTATTTCTACGACTTTTCCTCCTATTTAAAATATTGTACTAATGGATAATATAAATAATATAATTAAACCCATAAAACAACCCCTTAATAACCTCAACATGCCTTCCCAAGAATTCATATCCTTTATTCATGTTTTAGGTATTTTAGAAGTCTAATTACAAAAAATATACTTAGAAAGGAAATCATATCATGCTTAGGTTGGCCCTAATACATTCCATGGTATTCCTATTATGTGTAATATTTGTATGCACACTTAATCTCTAATATACAAATCCATACATTTTACACATTTTATGGAAGAGGGAACCCTTATTTGTATCTTATATATTTTCAATAATCTATGAATGGTTACAATGGTAAACTACTATTATTGAAATTATTTCCTAAAATCTTAGAGGGCTGTGTCCTTGATAGGTTTCATTCCCTTCCTAGTGGATCCATATCTACCTATTTATAATAAGAATAATAATTTATAATAAAATATATCAAGAATAAAGGACCTAAGGTCACTTATGAAAACCTGCCCTATTTGCACCAAGATAATTCTAAGCAAGTTTATAATTATATCCTATGACTTAAAACTACTATACATCAATTAATTTATGAACCAACCAATCAATATATTTTTCTAGAGTTCTAATTTATCCATTAAAAGATAAGAAATCTATTATACTTGTGAGTAATTTATAACTCTTTGTTATGAGGCCTTAGCAATAGAAGATGAATTTAGTCTTGTTTAGGTGTCAAATAATATGAGTGGAGACATTAAATTACATAAATAAGATTCATATGAAAAATTACACTAAAATCATGTTGATGCAAACATTATTAATCAAGTAGAAGGATTAAATATAAAAATGATTCTAAAAGTGTATAAACTAAAACAATCCCTAACAAAAAGGCATACATTAATATTAATCATCTAGCACCTAAGGTTCAACCCACTTGCAATAATGTAAAAGTCTTACATAAAGTAAAATAATTTATTTCCACTCATATTTATCATAATGATTCATTTACATCAAGAAAGATACAACCTCTAAAATTCACTTTCAATTGTCATCCACATGATATTTTGAATACATTATTTGATTACAATTTAATCAAGTTGAGCCCTAATTAATATCTTCCTCATCATTTGGAGAAAAAACAAGGGTAAACCATTTTGTACTTATCAAAAAATCAATGGACACCATGAAAATGATTGTTGTGCATTACAAGAAAAGGTAAATAAATTTGAAAATAAACAAATTATCTCATTACAAAAAATTGATAAAAGGTTACACAAATTTTCATCTCTATCTTCAAAATATCCAAATATTAACAAACACATTTATAAAAAATTCATATATAAGATGCAATGGTTTCACATAATTTTATTAATAATAATACTCAAGTTAACAACATCATTGATAGCTCTTAATTTGATATTATTGAAAACAAAAAATCATTCTCACAAGAAGTTTCTAAAGTACAATTTTTTTAAATAACCAACCAAGTTATCTATGCAAATGTGGATTCCTAAATCAAAGCAATCATAAGTTTAAATTAATGAAATACATAAAAAACCAAATATTACATGTTCAAGAAATAAATGATATTTTGTCTTCTTTTTTCCATATAGTTGGAAATTCTCTTAAGAAATCCTAAAAATATAAACATTTGAAAATAAATAGAGAATGCAAATATATATTATTAAATAATTTTTTCATATATATAGTATTCTCAATACATAATCACATAACATAATAAAAATTTCAAATCCATACACATGTTTATACATAAAAATCCTTAATACAAATATCAATCAGTAATTGGCCCTGACCACTAACAACTAAAGCATAATCAACATCATCATCTACATCTATATCAACAATGCTTGTAAAGTTAATGCAACCCATGATTTTCATGATATAGATCTATATATCCGCATGTCATGGATCTCATAGGCCACAAAATACTATCTCACAATCACATGTTTACCTTGAGATGGGTATACTAAAAAATAGTTTCACCCAAATCTAATGTCCTTATAGGTGGAGGCATATTCTATCAGGGTAGCTCAGACTGGAGATGATCTTGCTCAATAAACAATGCATCTCATTACATGTTCAATGCCTCTAAAATGTCTACCACTCATACATATTATATTTTTTTAATAATGCTCTATCAAATAAAGGGACATGTGGCCCTACCACATCTACTATCTCCATAATCCCCTTGTAATGACACTCTTAGGCACATGTGGCCCTACCATATTTGTTATCTCCATAATCCCCTTGTAATAACACAAATAATTTAAACTCTATAATAAATGAACAATACGCATAATATCTTAAATCAATCAAATAAATAACATCAATTAAAACCAATAAGGCACATTAATAATTAAATGTTACAATACACATATACCTACCACCCACTACTATAAGAGCCTTTAACATAACTACTACTACAAATTGTTGTATAAAAGTATCTTCATTTAGCTCATGTACTTAGTCACATGCTTAGCAATCCATCCAAGTGAATTTTATACTTGATAAAACTAGGCACAAGTATAGTAAAAGTCTATGGTGCACAACATTTAAATGCACTATTATGTTGGCATCAATTTCACATAAGGTGTAAGCCTTGTGCACTCGCTCGAAGCACAATAGTGAAGGGACTAGGGCTCACATTCAAATAGTTAAAACATGGTGCAACCTTAGTCTTAATGGGAATTCATCATTTACAAAATGGGATTAGGTGATTAATCAATGCATGCCACTTTGGATAAGATCAAGAGGAGTAAGCCTATTCAAGGGCACAAGTCTTTTAACATAAGTTCTTATCTAGCTAGTTATATCTCTTAATGGTTTAATCCATAGGGATATAAATTGAAGTGTCATTCAAGCACTTAGTCAAATCAAGGGAATGGTTTATGCTCATGTGATTATTCTTCAAGTTAGTGCTCTAGGCATAATTACTAGGGCTTCGGTGCATACCATTTTCAACACTTAGTCAATTTTACATGTCTACCAAAGTTGTTATATGGGACAATGATGCCATTAGTGATTTAGAATAGACCTTTATGTCACAATACATTCAAAAATTAAAATTATGCCATTATTTATATAGAACTTAATTCAAAATCATAAAACAGTGCTAAACTATATGAAATGAATCAAAAACCAAGTAAGTATGCAATTTCATTTCCATTAAATCAAATCTCATGAATAGTGTATAGTTCATAACATAGATAAATCATCAGTTCATTTCCTAAACTAATAAATTCCTAGTGGCTCATAGGTGAGCTTGGGTGATATAATATTGGTTTTCTAAAAGATCCAAACTAAAACTAAGCTAAATACATACTATCTAGAGCCAATCCTATAGAGCTTCATTGCATTAATGTTGCCTCTCACTACTCCAAGTTTAATATTTTTTTATAGGTAAGGAAGCATATTTTTGCCACGTCAAATGGGTGAATACCAAGTGATGAACTCTCATTAGGGGTTATTATTCTATTATCTCCACTACTCTGACACCCATGATGTCTAATCATCATGTGTAGTACTCAAAAGGATGTCCCTTAAAACCTAGGCATTAAGCAACTACCTACTAGCTAGCATAAGATCCTTGAAGATTATCTAGTTGGTACCAAAAGTACCAAAAGAGTAATCATTTATAATGATTGCCTCATGTTGAGATGTGATGAGTTGGCATGGTCCACAAGGTAGCACAAAAAGGGGCCCAATATTACCCCATACAAAATTGTTAGTCTTCGCATAGACTAGTCTTTTAGCACCTTTATTATGCAAAATTCAAGCATGCTCTACTATAGTTCTACCTCAAAGTTCTCAAATCTCTAAATGGTAAGCTTGATTTATTTGGAAATTCCATCTACTTTCATTAATGTAGCCTTAAGTTCAGACATGGCTATCCTCTCCATCTCTTTTCTAAAGGCATCCAGCCATTTTTTATCTCTTCTCACCCTACCATATAAAATATACCCTTTCTCACTTACCTTTATCTAAAATACATATAAGAGTGCTTTCAAGTCTTTCTCTTGGGTTTTTAGTTGGGTTCTTAAGGTGTTAACCTACACCATAACTTGCACATGCTCATTCCTACTCATAGTGAAAGTATGCTTCATCAAAGTGTCCTTATCCTCTTTTACATTTTGAAGGTGGGTGTTGATGACTAATGCTTGAGTGGTAAAGTTGCAAAATATGGCATCCTCTTCCATGCCTTGCATTTCTCCCCTTTTCTCCTATGATATTTAGCCTTGACCATATCAATGGCTTCTTTAGACATTCTTACCTTCATCATTTCTTATCTTTGTTCCTCCAACTCTTGCACCTTCTACATATTGACATCACTGAGGTTGAGTTTCCTTTATCTTTTCATCTTCTTCGTAATTCAATCTGAGGGGGTGTAGAGGGGGTCCATTCACTCCATAAGGTGTAATATTCCTTGGGCACAATGTATAAATCCTTACCAATTTTTTCTTGCTCCATCTCTTCTTCCCCTTCTATGTTAGATAAGATTGTCTTGGGCACCACAATAGGAACCTTCCCCTTCTTTTCCCTTACATTAGGGCAAGCCTTTCACACAAATAACCCATAATTATTTAAGGAGGATAAATTAAAGGATTATTATTATAAGGAGATCATGAGCCTTATTCACTCCTCTATCTCTTTCAAAATATCCCCCTTCTTCTTGGGAGATTTATTCTTCTCTACTAGCATCGGGGTCCCTTCACCATCGATCCTAATAATGATATCATCACTTTATTTTGTGCTTGGGCCCTTATTATTTAGTTTCATCTCATAGTAGAGCCTATATATGGTTGCCTCTTATAGAGGATAGATGTTAGTCTAATCCAACCCATTCTCTTCATCCTCGATGTCCTTCCCATTTATACCAATGAACTGATGTGTCATCCTGCACCTCTCCATTTCTAGTTCCTTTACTAAAATGTCTAACTATTATGGATTGGGGATCCATCATAGTGCATCCCTAGTGTATCTTATTGATAAGGCATAAAATATATTTAGACACCTTGACTCTTTACCATCAACTAGTTCCAAGCACACTACACAATAATGTTGCATTATAACAAAGGTTGCCATTCTAAACATACTCTAAGGGATCCCCTGAGGGATGCACCACTCTAGCCTAAAGTACTTGATGTACCTCTTACACCATCCTATAATATGAGTCTTATATTTGGAATTGAAAGAGAGGGGGCTCATGAAGTCTTTGTACTTTTATGTTGAGGAGTCGTTATGCTTTGGAAAGACCTAGAGGTTGTCATTATACTCATCTAGATTTCTAATCTCTTCCATGATAATGAGAATAAGAATGGATCCCCACTTGAATATCCCTTTTTCCTTGTGGAACTCTTGTTTATTATTCATAAATTAATCAATGATAAAATTGACAATATTAAACTTCACACCTTGTGCCATATGATAGGTGATGTAAAGGTATTCCTTCATCACATCAGTTTATCGACCACTTGGTCATAGTTTAGAGCTTACCACCCTTGAAGTACTTTAGGAGATTTACTACATGATCCACTTATTCATCATCATACATCATCTAATGGATGTCTTTATTTGTATTTGGAAGCCTAATTATTTTCTTTATCAATTACACCAAAATATTCCTACACCTCATTGCGAAGTAAATTTGGTCCTCATAGACAAGAGAGAGTAGGAATTCTACAATATTTCCCAGCTTCCCAAAGCTTATCATCTCATAAAATGGAGTTGAATTAGAAGCCATAATTTTTTCTCAAATCAAGACATCAAATAGGGCATCACCTTGCACTATCTTCCACCCTATGTCCACCATCCAATCTTGCATGAGGTCTTACAAATGACTAGATGTGTGGTGGTTATATTATTTTAATTGGTAGGTGTGTGAAAAAGAATGCCAATATTCCCATATCATGAACTCTAGAGGAAATTTCATTACTTGGTAGGACATTTTAGTGATCATCTCAGTCTCCACCTATAACACTCTCACTACCTCCACTTTTTACACTATTGTTTTTATAGTGGCTACTTTGAGCATTGTGCATGCCCATTTTGGGTCTTCTTCTGCCTACTCAAATCTTGATCTCTTCCATTTATTCACCATCCTAAACCTAATAGTGTTGAAGCATGATAGGTATGGTTTATTAAAGCCTTGAATGGTGATGGGACTTCCCTTATGGGATCTATAACTATTCCCTTGGATCTCAAGCTTTGCTACCCTTTAATGGTGGCCTAACCATCAATTCACTTCTCCAAATATCTAATTTATACAAAATCCTTTCTCCACACTTCTCCAAATCAATCTTACTATGAACACAATCCTTCCTAGTATGTAGTCATTCACTCTCAATGTCTAAAAGTACTCAAATTCTCATTGGTATAAGGCTTTTGCACCTCAAATCTTTGTTTTTTGCTTAGGTTCACTCTAAATATTAAGTTAGTATAAAATTTATAACCTAAGAAAGTCTACCACTTACTATTTTATACCCTTTCTTTATCTACCATCATTAATGCAAGTGTTTTATGGTGTGGTGACACATAGATTTCTTGGAAAATAAAAAAGTTTGCAAAATCTACAAAAATACTTTATCATCAATGAATTAAATGTGTATCTTTGTGCCCCCACCACCACTTCATTAAATGATCTCTAATAATAATTTAATGAAGTGATGTTTAGTTTAAACAATATCTTCACACTAAAATCTAGGTAGATGCTAGCTATCTTAGATGATTCTTCTCTTGTGCTTGTTCACTTGGCATGACCTTCACCTTCCTTGTGGCAACCTAGGTGTAATGCCTCACATGTGCATAATTTAGCCTCATCGGTCCCACTTTCTCTTCTATCTACACTTCCATTTCAAGCATGCTTCTTTATTTTGGTCAATTTATTACACTTCGTCTTACCTTGGCCTATCCTACCCCATATAAATCCTTTGTGTTGGCCCTTTAGTGCTATGTCTTATCTTTTGGATATCTTGTGCATGGTCATATTATGCATCTTTAATTTCCTTATTATGCCCAATCATGTTGAGCATCTTCACCATCTTCTTTGGTCTCTAGTGTATGATAAATTTATGCACCTCGTTTTAACTTTGGTGTAGAGGTTACTTATGCTTATGTACTTTATCATTTTATTCTCAAATATTTAAAGTCTAGTATCTCTCTTACACCCAAAAACTTAGGCATCTAGCCCTAGGTACTTAGAAATAAAATGGGCTCAACTCACCTAATTGGTATTATGCATGAAAGCATCAGATTAGTTCATGCTTGGGCCTCCAAGAGCCCTATAATGTTCACCTTACATACACAGATCTTGTGCATCTTTTATTTGTGTTTGGTGAGTTTCACATGCCCACCACTTAGATGTATAGACTCATGAAATTATAAGGTGTAAGTGCTCAACTCACTAGATTAAAATTATGCATGAAAGTCTATATTAGTTTATTTATGAGATTGAAATCACCCTTCATTTAGAACCTTGCACATAGGGTTTTGTGCACATCTTATCTAATTCTAATGAGTCTCACATGCCCACCACTAAAAAATAACTAAGATCTAGATTATATTCATGTGACCATAACTTATGTGTCATGTATTAATGTTATTAGAAATAAAAAGTGCTTGATTCACTAAATTGTAATTATGCATGAAGTGCCATTAGATAAGTCCTTGCAGCCTTTATATATTGCTTATTAGCTCTTTACACTATATAAGGAACACAAACAAAACAAAAAGAATAGTTTGGCTCACACTAATTTGCATCTTAGTTAGCTCAACTCAAATTGACTAGTGACCAAGAATTTAGTGTTCTTATGGCATAAGTGCCATCCTACTACCAATATGGCTTCAATCGATTGCCATTGAAATGCCCTGGGAGTATTTAACAAGACAACCTCCATAACTTTCATGCACCTATCTCTAATATGTGGTGGATGATGTAGGGGCTCATATACCTTATTTGTAATTTACATGAGTACTTAAGATACTTAGAGTCATAGAGAAAAACCAATGCTTCTTTAGTCAACTCTTTGTGCTTAATGTGCTTGATATGCTAGAGCTCCTAGCACACCTTTTTGATTTACTAACTCTATCTTACTTGGGTGCACTTCTCATCCAAGAGCTCCAAGTCTTATGGAATTGTACTTAAATATTATTGGTCATCTAAGTAACCAATGTGTGCAATGCATAAGGAAGGCACCATGAATTATATGGGGAGGAGTGCTTTAATACCAAATACCAGTTGAAATGGTGTGGCCTTGTTTAGGCACTTGTATGTTGTGTGGTATGCCCATAACATCATAAACACTCTATAATCCCAATATTTGTGAATAATGTCAGATATATTAATTAGGAATGTTCCTAGGATCCTATTGAATGCTTTATTATGCCATTTACCTATGGATGATACAGGGTGGTCTTGTGGTGTGCCACCATATATTCAGTTAAGAGGATGCACACCATCTCATTGATGAAATGAGTGACCTTGTCACTAGTAAGACTTAATAGAAACCCATATCAAATTATTATGTTCTCCTAGATGAAGTGTGTGGATGTCATGAATATCAATATTTTGTCATCATAACCTCAACACACTTAGTGAAATAGTCAGTATTCACACTAATATAACTTGCAACTATGTGTTTTTCTATGGGAGTTATTGGTCCAATAAAATCAATCAATAATTTATCAAATGGAACCTAGGAAAGAATGGGAATGAGAGGCATCTCATCCCATTGGTTAGGCTTCTTGATGTACTGACATATGTTGCAAGCCTTGGTGCACTCCTTTATATCTTGGAACAAGCTTGGCTATCACAAGCTTGACTGTAATATCTTGCATGCCATTACATCTCTAATGTAATGGCCTCTTGTGATTCCATCATAAAATTATTTTAAGATGGAGTCCCTTTTGTGTTCTAGAACACATCGACATAGGAATTCATCTCTACTTAGTTTGTATAGCTCCCCCTTAATGAGGTGGAAGGGGGAAGTGTGAAAAACAAGTTACTTCTTCTCCTTGTTTGACATGGTCTAGGGTGAAAATTGAGACATTAAGAAAGTGAAAATATCTACCAAGTCTTTAGGGATGTGATGGACTCTGTATAGTTGCACATATGACATGTCATCCTCAATCAGTGCCATTACATTACCAAAATTTATGCAAGATAAATGGTATAGCCCTAGGTTCTACTTTCTAAGTTTAACAACAATAGATAATTGGAACTCGTAGAATAGAACTATCCATTTTCTTATGCATCCATGTAAAATAGGATTTTGCACAAGGTACTTGAGCAACTCATGATTAAGGAAAAAGATGAATGGGGTTGTCAATAGATATTTCTTAAATTTTTGTAAGGCATTGACTATTACTAGTGCCTCTCACTTGGTGGTGGTTTGATTTTGTTTTTCTCATGTCAATTTATTACTTATGAAAGAGATGAGGTGGTCCATCTTTCCCTCACTTGGTTGTGATAATATGGTGCCAATTATAGATCCTAAAGCATCAACATGGACATGGAAAGGAGTAGTCTAATATAGAAATTATAGAATTGGTACATTATCTAATTTTAACTTCAATGTTTCAAAATCATAATATTGTGCCTTGCCACAATAGAATGGGTCATTTTGTGCAAGATATCCTCTAAAGGTTTTTAAATATTTTCATAGCTTCATATAAACTTCCTATAGTAGCCACAATGGCCTATAAAAGTGTGAATGTCTTTCTACATTGAAGGAGTTTAGAGTTGAATTATGATGGCTATCTTCACAATATCAATAAGTAAACCATCCTTGTAGATGATGTGCCAAATAAATGTTCTAAATGGGGTTGTGAAGATGTACTTCTTCATGTTTAATGATCTATAAAACTACCTACACCTATCAAACATGAGCAAAAGATTATCATAGTGGTCCTTTACAAGTCCATATACAATCCAGTCATCAAGATAGACTTGGAAGAACCTATGGATAAAGTCCTTGAAAGTAGTGATTACCACTCTATAAAACATGACTAACATATTATTGAGCCCAAAGGGCATCAAATTATAGGAAAAACAACCCAATTTAGTCATAAAGTTTTTTTGGGCTTATCCTCCTCCTCAATTTGCATTGGATGGTAGCTTGAAAAACCATCAATAAAAGTATAGATCTCATAGCTTGAAATGCCATCCAAGACTTCATAAATAAATGGGGTTGGGAATGGGTTAGTGATATAGGTGACATTTAATAGTTTTTAGTCAATGCAAATCCATATATTTCCATCCTTATTGATGTTAATGAACATTGATCTCACCCATTCAAACTCTTAAATAGGGTAAATGATTCCCACGGCTAGCATTCCATCAATCTCTATTTTCACCTTGACATATATGTTGGGGTTCATTATATATATGTGTTTCTTGATAGGCCTTACAACATCCACCAACTTGATGCTCATTTTTCCAAGGGAGGTGAGGTACCCTTCATATCCTAATAGCTATACGAGAACAAGTCCTAAAAATCCTTTAGAAGGTCTATGATTCATTCCATCTATACCTTAGACCAATAAGTTCCTTTATTGGCAATATTTAGCTCACCTTCTATATTTGTGTCTACTTTAGTGGTCTTGAGTGGTGCATAGTAGGGTTCATTCCTCTCCTGATGAGAGTCTTTAACTTGCCTTGTCCCCTCATTTGTTTCAATTTAAAGATGAGTTGGATCTTCTTCATCTGAGGCATTTCCATCCATGTGGTGTATGATTTTTTTCTTCTTATTAGAGTCTTCTAATTGTGAACCTTCTAGGATTCATCATTCTCCTAATTGGAGTCACTATTGAGTGCCTTTTATTTAAAGAATTTTAGGATCACCAATCTTTTCTCCTTGAAAATGTCTCTAAGGTGCCCTTCTAGGATGGAAGTGTCCTCAAACACTACCCTATGAATGACTTGTAGTGGATCCAATAGCTCTAATTTTTGTGAAGAGAAGGAGAAGGTGTACATGAAAGTCTCCTTGAGTACCTCCTAGTCTCCTATGTCTTGGTGCATTTTATTTACAATGTATCATGCTTACACCTATGTTTTCAAAGTCCTATAGAAGACATCCACCCATAGGTTTCTAGGTGTTTTCTTTCCATAAATAGTCTAACTTTCTTCACATAAGTGTACATGCACAATTGGGTTGAAATTGCCTAAGTAGGCACGTCTAAGTCCTCATTACTCTTTCCAAACCTATTTTATATTGATACCTTCACATCCTACCATGTTGGCAAGTTAGGATTTTGTACTACTCACCAATGAGCAATATACTATTTAGGGTATGCACTAGTGTGCCCATTCTATCTATTTCCTTGGGAAAACATGCTTCAATGTCATAGACATAGTTCTCTATAGTATATCTCCCTCCATATTTTTGGGAGTGATACAAGCTTCCATTTACTCAACCAAAACACCCTCTTCATTGCTTTTTTGGCATGAGGAACCCATTTATTTTGAGTGTGATCAATTCTAATCAGTCCCATTCAGGTTGGCTTTGGCTCAATTTCCTATACTTGGTAACACCTTCAACTAGTAACTTTATAAGCCTCTTAATCCCATCAATTATAGGCTATGTTAGTTATATCAGAAGTTAATTGTCTATCCTCCCATTTTAGAACTCTTTGTTCACTTAGGCTAAGATTCTCGGTGCCCATGTTATGATGTTATAAATGTGGTTGATCTCATCTTCAAGATCAACACTTTCCACATATAGAGGTCCTTGATCAATTGATAGGGGGATTACCACCCTTTCTCTACCATTTTTGAAAGTCATGTAGCACTTCTTGAAGTGCATGTCTGCATTATTGGCATACCATGATAGACTACCTAAGATCACTAGATAGTTATCATTCTTTGATAACTCAATTATCTCAAAGTCAACTTATAATTTGGTATCCATAATATCTAAAATGATGCCTTTCAAGATCTCAATAGGTTGTGTTCAAGTTTTATTGGCCATAAACAACATATGAGGGGAGGGCTTGAAGCGTGGCCATCCCATTTTTTCATAGGTTGTTTTGGTTAGAACGTTAACCTCAGTGCTTGTGTCCCTAAGGACCTAAAAAATATACCATCCATCAATGGTGGAATTTATTAGTAGTTTTTGGTCATACTCTACATTTTGAGTATGCTTTACTTCACATGCTCACTCCATATGTGGTGAAATAAATTTAATCATCTAAGGCATGACCTCTTCTTTTGGTTTCTTCCCTACATGCTCTAAAAGCAAATTTTTTAGTAGGGGAAACATACCTTCATTTTCAAGAGGAGTAGGATCTCAGTCAACTCCTATACTTCATTCTCCTAGCTATCTTACTTATTGCATGAGGTGCTTGCCTATACTTTTAAATCTCTAGCTAGTTGGAGCTCTCCATACAAATTTTATATAATGCTCATGGCTTATTGCAGGACATCTTTCTATTATGTAGGGTTATGGTAGTGTGTAGATTTTGGCTCTGGTCATGATATGTACTTGATGTGGCTTAACTCACCATATTCTAAGTGTAGTTCTTTTTTTTATCATAGTAGGTGACTATGTGGTGAACCCATTTTGAGTTATGGGTTACACCTTAGGTGGGTCCTTGTGAGTATATTATAGCTTGGGAAACCATTTATCCTATTTTTTCTTGTACCTAACCATGGTGGCACCCTTATCTATGTCAAGTTGACCTTAAGTCAAATTTCTGTACAAGTCTAGGCAATCCTTGACTATATGTGGTTCTTGACAATACCTACACATTAGGTACATGAGGTAGTCATGATGGTAATGCTTAGTGAACCTACACTTATGGCATGATCATGGTGGGAATATTCCTCCACCACATCATCTACCTAGCTCATATGCACCTCACTGATTCTCATAGCTAGTATTTTGCTATCTAGAGACTTTATTTCCTTAACCTGCTTACCCATCAGCTATGTGTGGTCATTGCTTATCATGTGCCTCTCTCCATATTTTGATGCATCTCATCAATGACTCAACAATCTACTATTGAATGGGTATAGGCATCATATATCTTGCAATAGATAGTAGTGTTCACTTGACTATCACACTATAACATGAGATAGTTCTGAGAGTCATATGACCCATGATAAACTTCACAACTGAGAAGTAAGGTGCAAATATTTCTTTGTGGACAATTATTCTTGTTATGCCCCTCCATCTCATAGTCAGTACACCACAATCCATTATGAGTGTCATGCACCAAACCAATATTCATATTCTATAGTTGGGAGGCCATTGACATAATTTATGTATCTATAAATGGGCTGATCTTAGTGTCAATGTTGCCTACTGCTTCAGCTTAGAGTGTGATTTCAAGCACTTTGTAGGGGTCCATGAAGGTCTTCATGGATAGTGATCTTCTAAAAGGTACTAGTAGGCCCCCAAGAAACCATTACACATGTTGGGAGGTGTGGATATCATATGGAATCTTATAAAGGAGGGTCTTAAACAATATGTCATATAAGCACATGCTCTCAAATAGCCCTTGGTTGATTTCCTTGAGCACCATGATGCTCTATTGTTTAAACTTAGGAATATCAAATTCCTTCAAGAAAACCTCCTTCAGTATATCCTAAATAACCATATCATGGTTCATATCAAATTTATGATACTAGGTATGCGTGTAATCCAATAAGGTGGTCATGAATTAAGTCACCTTGTGCTCTATTATGTGATACCTCAAGCATGCTATTAAAGTTTACACTTGAGTACATGCTCCATGACATTCTCTACACCATGATACATGATAAAGTGCATCACCATTCCATAATAAATCTTCTAATGGGGTGGTGCTAGATTTTGAGGAACTTCCTACGTAGCATCTATGTTGAAGGTAGTCTTCTAATGCCTCTAGTTGTATGTTTGAGCATTGACCCTATTATTGTAAGTTATGTTATCAATCTTGATAGTAGGGTACTACTCACTTGTGGTACCAGGCCACTTCATGTGTGTTTTTTCCTAGTTGGTATGGTTAACATCCTCTAAACAAGAATGCTTATGCTTATGTTTTGGATTCTTGGGTTGGCACTCAATAGTTTCATGGTATTCTTATTTAATATTTCATAAAAAATCACTTGTTCAATCACAAGTCTTGGTTCAAATTTTGAAGTATATCAAAGTCAATGTCCATAATAGGGTCAATTATCATTCTTCTATCTTTTGGTGGAGAATTTAGTGCATGAGTTTATGCTTTAGGTTCAAAGGTGGTAGGTACTTCTGGTGTATTGTAATATCCCTTGTTTCCCTTGAAATCTGAAATTGAATATTATTGAATTTCTTATCTTTATTCATGCAAAATATCTTCAAATAGATAAATAAACCATAGTATAATCTCTTATTTATTCACTCAGATGATTACAATAGATGTCCTCTATCATGCATATAAAAGAATATTAAAATACGGTCTTAATAACTCGAGTATTCCTCAAACTAGGAATAAAACCTGGATCTGGTACGTCTTGGCCTGCTGTGTCATAAACACAGTTGCAAATGTCAGTTATACTACCGCTGTTAGTTTCTTGGTGTCATTAACCTACCGACGTCGGTGAGGGGATCGGCCGATGTCAGTCACTGTTGGTCTCTATCTGCTGATGTCGATCTCTACACTTTCCATTGAAGCTTACGGATTTGCATGAATCTGCATGGACTTCGTATGGCTGCCAATATAGCAAAACCTATTTACTGGACCCCTAATCTCAAGATATATGGCTCTAATATAGAAGATCTTTATCTATGCAATATCTGAATCAAAACCCTAAATCAAAAACCTAATAAAATAAATCCCTGTAAATACCTATGATAACTTCTGTGTGAAGTTATCTCTCAACCTAGCAATAAATCAACTGATATCTCATAGCCTCTAAATTGTGCACACTGAAGAGGGCACATTCTTCAATGTAGATAGAATACTAGAACCCTTAGCTCAGTCTTCTCAAGAAAATCCTTAGCAAAATTTGTCTTTAAACAATAATCCATAATCCAACTCTCTCCCATGAGAAACCCTTATACCTTCAAAAAAGTGTGCTTGCCCTAATTAGATTTTCTTAAATTAGAATTAGGGTTTTAAAATTAGACCAAATAATTAATATTTAATTAAATTAATCAAATATTAATAGGGTTTTAAAATTAGACCAAATAATTAATATTAAATTAAATTAAATCAAATATTAATATCTCCCTTAATACATGTCTGAAAGAGCCTAAACGAAAGCCAACTGGAACCATTTTACTACTCAAAGCCAAGCCAAGCTCCATCAAGAACCTCTATCCATCCCATCAGCCTACAAGGGTTGCATAATAGGCTAATCATCCACTCAAAAAGATGTCAACTAGAAGGGGACATGATAGTCCACCCCTTCTAAAATTGCTTGTCCTCAAGCAATCTCAACTCCAGATGCTGTAGAATATCCTCACTTTCCCATGTCACATCCTCTACTAGAAAATATCTCCACTTTACCAAATATTCCATGATAGTCCTCCTACACAACTATCTCTCTCTATACTCCAAGATAGACTCAGGTACTAAAATCAACTTTCCCTCATCATCTAAGGGAGGTAAAACTGTAGAAGGTAACACACGGTGTCCCAACGCCTTTTTGAGGTGTGATACATGAAAAAAATTGTGTACCTTACTCTCTACCAAAAGCTATAGCTCATAAACCATCTCTCCAACATGCCTCAAGATCCTAAAAGGATTGTAATAATGTGGCTTCAACTTCTCTACTCCACTCTTCCTAAGAGTAAATTGACGATAAGGCTGCAACATAAGATAGACCATGTCACCCACATTAAAAGATATCTCTGTCCTCTACTAATTTGCACACTACTTATGCTGATTCTATGCCTTAGCAATATTCTCCTTGAGAGTCCTCATAGTATCTTGACTCTCCTACAATAAGTCTCCAGCACTTGGCACTCTACTGTCACTTAGTAGCAAATCTAGAAAACTCAGCACCTCATACCCATACAATGCCATAAAAGGAGAGATCTGAATGGTCATGTGGAAATTTGTGTTATAGAAATACTCACACAAATGAATCCACTTGACCCAAGCTTTTTGCTACCCTGAAATGTAGTTCTTGAGGTAGCCCTCCACCTATTTGTTTACTATCTCTATCTGTCTATCGGTCTGCGGGTGGTAACTAGTGCTTAGTGTAAGCTCAGTCCCACAGAGTCTAAACACCTCCTACCAGAAGTGACTCAAGAACCAACTATCCCTGTCACTCACTATGCTCTAAGGTAACCCATGCAGTCAGAATACCTCTCAAAAGAAAACCTCTGCTACTTGTGTAGCTGTGTATGTGGTGGTAATCAGAAAGAAGTGGACATACTTCGTTAACTAATCCATGAATACATATATGCAATCTCATCCTTGGGATTTAGGCAAGCCCATAATGAAATCCATCGACAAGCACTCCCACTTCCTATCAGGAATTGGAAGTGGCCACAACAATCCTATTGGGTATGTGTTCTCCTGCTCGTTCTGCTGACAAACAGGGAACTCACGCACATACTGAAGAACATCTGCCTTGAGTCCTTTCCATGTGAATCTCTCCCTAATATGTCTATAAGTCTTGAAATACCTGAGATGTCCTATAGTAGGTACATCATGAAAGGCTCACATAAGAATGTTCTTCATCACTAATCCTAGGATCAAATAAACCCTGCTCTTGTAAATGATTAAGTCATTCACAAGAGTATATCTGGTGTCAACCGTCGATCCCTCAACAATGCTGGATGCCCATGTATCCTTGGCATACTCTATCATAATCATATGTCTCCAATCCTCTGTAATGTGGACCATAGTACTCAAATACGACCGACATGAAAGGGTGTCAGCCACTACATTCTGGGTGCCCTTAATGAAAGAGATGTCAAAGTCATATGCCTATAATTTACTCACCCACTTCTGCTGATGGTCATTGAGATCTCACTACCCCAAGAAATGTCTCAAACTATTGTGGTCTATTTTGATACAAAATGTGCTGCCCACGAGATATTGCCTAAATTTTGCCAAGGCATGCATGATACCAAGCATCTCCTTATTGTAAATGCTGTAAAGTCTCTCTGGTCCCCTGAGCTTACAACTCTCATATACTATGGGGTGCTTGTCTTGCATAATCACCACTCCAATGCCCTCACCTAAAGTATTGCACTGAAGCTCAAAAGGCTTCAAAAAATCAGGTAGTGCCAATACTGGGCACGTAGTCATCAACTCCTTAAACCTCACAAAACACTCATGTGCTTTCAGTGTCCAATAAAAGGCACCTTTTTTCATCAAATCTATCATAGGGGCTGCATGTCATGAATAACCATTCACAAACCTATGATAAAACCCACACAAACCTAGAAATCCCCATAGCTGTGTAAGGTTTGTTGGAATAGGCCAGTCTATGATAGCACATATCTTCTTAAGATCCATCCGCACTCCCCCTACACTAATAATATGACCCAAGTATAACAATTCGGTCATCCCCAAATCACATTTGGACTCCTTGGTATACAAGGACTCCCTCTCCAAGATGCTGAGTACAGTCTCCAGATGAGCCAAATGCTCTTGCCAAGTCCTACTGTATATAAGAATGTCATAAAAAAAACAAGTACAAACCTCCTCAACAGTGAATGGAAGACTCTATTCATGGTGGACTGAAATGTCACTAGCACATTAGTGAACCCAAATGGCATCACTACAAACTCATAGTGTCCACAATGGCAATGAAAAATTGTCTTCTCAATGTCCTACTCATGACCCCTGATCTAATCTTGACCTTAAGTCTATCTTCGTGAAGTAGTGTGCACCATGGAGCTCATCAACAAGCTCATCGATATAAGGTATTGGATACCTGTTCTTAATGGTTCTCTTATTTAGGGCTCTGTAGTCAATGCACATGCATAGGTGCCATCCTTCTTCACCAGAACAACTGAAGAAGTGAATGGTGATTTGCTAGGCTAAATGTGACCCATAACAAGTAACTCCTTAATTGATTTTTCAATCTCATCCTTCAACTACTTAGGATGTTGATAAGGAGTAATCATAATGGGATTAGTGCCCTCCTCAAGCTCAATAATGTGCTCAATGCCCTTGTCTGGAGGTCTCCCTGGTGGAATATCACTAAATACCTTATCATGCTTGACTCTCAACTTCTGAGTATCATGATACCACTATAATATCCCCTGTTTCCCTTGAAATATAAAACTAAATATTATTGAATTGCTTATCTTTATTCATGCAAAATATCTTCAAATAGATAAATAAACCATAGTATAATCTCTTATTTATTCACTTAGATGATTATAATAGATGTACTTTGTCATGCATATAAAAGAATATTAAAATATGGTCTTAATAACCTGAGTATTCCACAAACTGGGAATAAAACCTGGATCTGGTACATCTCGGCTTGTTGTGTCAAAAACACAGTCACTGACATTGGTTATACTGCCACCATCAATTTCTTAGTGTCGTTAACTTGTCGACATCGGTGAGGGGATCGGCCGATGTCGATCGCTATCGGTCTCTACCTACCAATGTCAGTCTCTGTGCTTTCCACTGAAGTGTACAGATTTGCACAGATTTGTACGAACTTCATACGACTGCCAATATAGCACAACCTATTTGTTGGACCCCTGATCTCAACATATATGGCTCTAATATAGAAGATCTTTATCTGTGCATTATCTAAATCAAAACCTTGAATCAAAAACCTAATAAAATAAATCCCTATAAATACCTGTGATAACTTCTATGTGAAGTTATCTCTCAACCTGGTAATAGATCAGCTAATATCTCACAGCCTCTAAATCATACACACTAAAGAGGGCACATTCTTCAATGCAAATAGAATACTAGAACCCTTGGCTCAATCTTCTCAAGAAAATCCTTAGCAAAGTTTGTCTTCTATTGTCCCTCCTATATTGGTGCTAATGTGCACTTAGCAACCCACTCTACCATGTCGTGTCACATGAGCCTCTCCATCCAATGTAAAGAAATATTTTTAATGTTGCCATCTGTATTGCCTTAAGAATGTGTGTCTTCCCATCAACATCAAAATGGATCTCCATGTCCTTAAGATGAAGAGTGACTACCTCAAGGGAATGAAGCCACTTCATGCCCAAGACCAAATCTATATCCCCCATGTTTACCACATAATAATCAGCCTTGAACTCATAGTTGTTTAAGCACAATTAGAGATCTCTAATCATCCGATCACACCTAAGGGTGTAACCATCAGCCACCTTAACTCTAATGCCCTCAAAATCTTTGGTGGTGAGTCCACGCTTCTCCACAAATCTAGTATCAATAAAATTATGTGTGGCTCTTGTGTCAAGAAGGGTGATGACCCTTTATCCTACCAAAACTCCATAGAGTCTGAATGAGCTATCCTGCTGGATGCTAGATAGGCGTGCCTCCTGAATTTGGAGCTCTGACTCTGCTTCTACCTTAGGCTCTGAAGCCTCAGCCTATGGTTCCTCAGATCTCTCTTAATGTTTAGAATCTTCTAATTCCACATCCTCATAATAAGCCCACATCACTTGATTTGCCTTGCCCTTAGGCCTCAAAGGATAATTGTGATTGGCATCATAGGGACCCTTGTAATAGAAAAAAAGCTTCTTCCTGTGTAGATCATTAAGAGCCTCTCTATCCAAAGGTGGTGCTATTGGGTTGGCCTTTGAATCATTCTTAACACCTAATTTATCTATGTTAAAACCCGGTCTTTCTTTATTTTGATTAAAGCCCTTATTGTCCTTGAATGAAGAAGTACCTCTGGAGTTAAATTTACTAGATGGGGCTGCCATCTCCATACTACACGCCTTCTTCATAGCTTCTTATAATGAAGGAGGATCAAAGCCTTTAATCTAACCCCTCAATGGTTTTGTCAAGACCTCCATGAAGAGCACTACAAGTTGCCTCTCTAAAATGTCAGGAACCATGACTGATAACTTTTGGAAGTCACCAATGTAAGACTCTAGACTACCACTCTGGCAGAATTGAACCAACTCCCTAAAATGGGATTCTAGATCCCTCTTATCAAAATGCTAAACCAGCCTATCCACAAACTCTTGATAAGATGTGATCTGATCATGATAGAGTGTCACCATCCTATGGTGCCACCAATCATGAGCTACTCCCTCAAGATGTAGTGTCGCATATCTGATAGCATCTCCCTCAGCCATCAAATGCAATGCAAGAAATGTGTCTAGCTTACTAATCCAGGCCTGTACTGTAACCTTGCCACTACCGTCAAACATCACTAGAGTGAGCCTACTCGTAGCATGCTTCAGATCATTATTTTAGTGTCTAGGTCTCTTGTCTTGTCTAACCAATCTGTAGTGCTCTCTCCTTTGATTAACAAAATGATCAAATGACATCTTCTCTTGAACTTGAGGAGCTAATTGTTTCTAACAGGTTTTTGCTTTTCCACATTCAAAATATGAAAGAAACTATGATAATGGTAAGGGGTTTATACGTACCTAGATGAAGTTTGCACACCATTATCCAGACATTGTAGGGACTCCTCTTTGGCTATGGAGGATGACACCTGTAGAAGAAAGAGACTCAAACATAGAGATTTTTAGATAGAGATAAGGTGGACTGCCAAGCAAAAGCTCAGTCCCAAAAGTGTAAAGACTTCCTTATGGGATGACAGTCCACTATTAATAAGAGAGAATGTTGCTAGATAGAAATAATGAAAGACTAAACAAAAGAACTAAAGGTAATGCGTACCTATATTGTGTTGTCTACCTTCCATAGTCACCGCCAAAAGTTAGTATGCCATCATTGGTTGTCTAAGGTTGTCGACGTCAGTTAGTCTACCGACGTCGGTAGGGGCAATGGGCCTAGAGGCTGACATTGGTCAGTGTAATGGAGCTTTGGACGGGCTCTAGATGAGTTTCTAGTCGATGGAATGGTCTGGAAGGAGTCTGGGTCTATGTAGTGTGGTGAGACAGTAAATAGGGTCTTTAGGAGGGACAAATGTAGGGGATATGTTGGCAAAAAAGGGGTAGGATAGAAGATAAGGTTTTCAGCCTCTTAGGTAAAAGTTTGGTCAGGTCTAGTCTAGTTGATAGCTGGGTCTGGTTGGTAATGTTAGAAGTAATGAAAAGAAGCTAATTGTTTATACATTCTAAATACATTCTAAATTACTGAAATGATAAAAAAGGTAGAAGAATACTTACCTCCTGCTTGGTGCAGAGCTAGAGGTGTTTGAGACGCTTGTCCCTATTTTGTTTGTACCCAGAAGAGCTTTGGTTAAAGTCTGATGATTGATTTTAGAGAGTCCCTATTGATGTCTAGGTCTGAGAACTGAGAGAGGAAGAGAGTCCGAGATAGAATTCATGTTCGTGGTCTCTGATTGATTGATTCGCATCCTAGGAGGAAGAGAATTCACCTTCGCACTATTTTAAGTGACCGATGTCAGTGATTTCATCAGCGTCAGCCAACTATAACCGATGTTGGCAGCTAGAAGATGGGAAAAAAGGCTAAAATTAGCCTTTTTCCCATTCTTCCAACTACCAGGGTCAATGGGTAATAGGAAAATGGTCAAAGGTGGATTAAATAGGCATGGGGAGGGTTGGAATAGGTCATAAAGTGGTCATAGGGTGATGGGAGGCATCCAAGGGGAGGTGAGGTGTCATGGGTGATGTGGCAAAGGGGGTGTTTATTAATTTAAAATAGATAATTATTTTAAATTAATAAGTGTGTGGGTTAGGAATGTGTAGAAGGGGACCAAGGGAGGGAGTCGACCAAGGAGTAGACATGATTTTGGTGTCTACATTTGCCCCTTTTTGTCTTATTGGTTGTTCTAGATGAACTACAAGACAAAAATAGGAGTAAGTTTCCCTAGGTATGGGATGAGGTAGTCCTTTTGTCCTGTTGGTTGTTCTGATGAACTACAAGACAAAATGAAGAATAGGTTGCCCCAATTATGGGATGAGGTATTCCCCCTCAAAGCGGGAGTCGAGGGAAGGGAACCTAAAATTGAGTGCCGATTTGACAGAGAGATGGATGAAAATGGTGAAGGTGGAGTGTGAACGTTGCTAAAGTTGAGATTGTGCACATACCACTTCATGAGATAGTTAGGTCAAATTATCACAGGTCAAGGGTCAAGGTGTGCTAAAATCAAAATAACTGGGCCCCAACATTTAGTCATAGTTGATTGGGTTATTCGATCCAAGCTATAGCTCTAATGGTCATCGTGCTCCAAGTATCCCGGGCTCAAGAAGTGCTCTTGGAAAACATGAAAATGTCACAAGTAGTGGGGATCAACTTGCTTGCGATCCAATACTTATGAGGGTCAAAATGTGGGTTGAAAATAATTTTGCTAACCATTTGTGAGGTAGCATACATGCAAAGACAACCAAGGCAATGTTGTCTTGGAAGTGGTCATGATCTGAGGAGATAGTCGTGATCTCCATGGTCATTGGTCGAGTCGAGGCTGAGATAGATAGTTGGTTCGTTAGATGGATGGACTAAGGAATGGCTGAGCTAACCTTAGAAGACCCTATGTCAACTGAGTGCTACCTACATAGCCCCTGTCATTAGGGCCTCAGGCTGATGTAGTTCTCCTCGAAAGGGAGGAAGAGGGTCAATTATAGATGGGTTAGACGAGGTTAAGTCATGGTCAAAGGTAAGATAGTTTGTCCATCAGGTAGACAAACAAATGGATGTGGCCGAGCTAACCCCAGAAGATGTCATGTCATCTAAGTGCTGCCTACATAGCCCTTATCCTAAGGGCCTTAGACCAATGTAGTTTAGATGAAAATTCAAAGTTGGTTGATGATGGGTTTGGACTAAGTTAAGTCAAGGTCAAAGGTAGAATGGTTTGTCCATCAAGTAGAGGAACAAACGGATGTGGCCGAGCTAACCCTAGAAGACCCCATGTCATCTGAGTGCTGCCTACATATCCCCAGTCGTTAGGGCCTCAGACCAATGTAGTTCAGACTGGTTGAGTCAAAGTATTTGATGATTATAAATGATGAGGGTAAGATGGTGTTACAGCCTTTTCCATATTATGTGATGGTGTATTCTATAACATGGTGATGTGGTCTTTCATCCCTAGCAATTTTCCATATTGATGATGGATGTATGCTAAAAATGAATTGAGTATGTTTATGCTTCAGCAAGTAATGGTTTATGCTTAACATAAATTGTGTGATCGATAGTTTCCATCTGTATTGGTGTCCATAGAAACTATGTGAAATGGACTATGTCATGTCAGAGGTCTGAAAATGTTTGAGTTGGTTTGGTGTGGTTGGCAATGATTTGGTTGAATGTGACCAAAGTGTATAAAAAGTGAAAGGCGCGTTGCTCTTTCATTGACAAGGACCATAGTGATAGCATAGGTAGGGGTTTCAGAAACAAAAGCCCCATTCATGCATTATGTCGTTGACCATTGGTTGTGTTAGAGAAGTAATCGAATCACTTCGACATTAAAATAAGCTTGAAATCCCTTGAGTAGGTGATGTGATATGTGAGGATAGGGTAACCCTTTTTAGTAGGGATAACTTTGCCCATTTTTATAGGAGACCTAGAAAATGACTACAAGCCAAGTCCATGACCTTTTTTTTTTCTTGGCAGACTGATCAATGCGGGAAGTCTACGCAGAGATGTCATTGTGCTTTGTGGTCATTTGTGAAGCTGTTTGATGTAGAAAGCTTATATGAAGGTGTTGTTTGTAGCAAGATTTAGGCATAACCATCTTTTGAGGGAGTGGTCTATATTTTTGCTTTATATATATTTTTGAGGGCTTTGAATAGCTGTCTTTTGAGGGAGCAGTCTATTAGCTACAACAATGAGGATACAACTGTCCTTCGAGGGAGTAGTCTGCATTTAGAGTTTTATGACCTTTTGATATTTTGACATCAATTTATTTTTGACAAAATTTGTAGTCATGGACAAGACTATAGAAGTTTAAGGGCTCCCTTTTATTAGGACAAAGCATTCATACTTTATAAAAGGGTTACATGGTGTTTGCTTTAGGGAAACAAGGTTGAAAGGAATAAGGATTAAGATGACAGAGGTTGCTTAAGGGATGAGCTCAAGTTAAATGTTAAGTGAATGAGTACTCGACTAACAGTAAAATGGTCATAGATGTAAGGCATTAAGGGGCTCAGGTTTTGGTCGGCCTTCAAGAGAAGATAGATGATAAGTCCCTGACCCATACTTGTGCGTGATGATGTAAGGTCTGAGCCAATTAGGAGCAAACTTGCCTCATTTACTTCTTTCCAAATTGGTCACATGTTAAAGATGATTAAGAAATTGGTTGATATTAGACATGAAGTTGGTTGATATGTTGTTGGCATGTTGGGTTGGATGATGTTTGTTCATTGTTTGGTTGGTTGATGTGTTGTTTGGCATGTTTAGTTGGATGATGTTTGGTCAATGCTTGGTCAATGCTTGGTTAAGGCTTGGTCAAGGCTTGGTCAAGGCTTGGTCGAGGCTTGGTCGAGGCTTGGTTGATGCTTGGTCGAGGTCATGATAGTCAATATAGAGTCAAATTCTCCCAGTTACTTTGGTGATGAGGAGAATGCTTGAGAAATGGTTGGACTAAGGCAGCTAGTGGTTGGGGGTCTTCAGGTTGGACCTTCACTACCTATAAGTCTTTGATTAAGGCTTGATGATCTTGTGGAGAGTTTTATATGATATCATACAAAGACATCTTCACAGGGGTCATGTGGTGAGGTTGTTTCACCACGGAGTCAGGGATTGTCTTTGAGGATGCTGGTCGAGATGTGCCCAAGACAGTAATCCTGGGTTTTGGTTGTGGTGAAGGCTTGGTAGATGGGGATGTCCAAGGGATAGAAACATGTCTTTTCCCTTTATCCTTTTGAGTTGGTGGGTTGGTTTTCAAGTTGACTGTGTTGATTTTGAATAATGGGGTTAAAGGCGGTAGAGGGACCATAGTCTGGTGTTGAGATCCCGATTTAGATGATGATGTTTGTGAGGCATGTGATGGTGTCAAAGATTTGGCAAAGGGGTAGTTAAGAGGATCCTTGATGAGAAGGGTATCTTTTTTTTGGTGTTGATGAATGATAGCTTTAAGAGTGCAATAATGCTCAGTGTCATGTCCCGGTGTGTGATGATAGTGACAAAATTTAGTGTTGTCAAACCAAGATGGTCTTGATCCGAGAGTTGATGAGTGTGAAGGTGAGGAGGTATGGGAAGCATGTGATGATGTTGAAGGTTTATTGATAATATGGTCAAGAAGAAGGGTGTCTTTCTCCAAGCATTGGTGAATGACAACCTTGAGGGCACAACAATGCTCAGTGTCATGTCCCAGCGTTTGATGATAGTGACAAACTTTAGTGTCATCAAACTAGGGCAGTTTTGGTCCAAGAGATTGGTATGGTTTAAGAGGTGGAAGACTGATGCGAGAAGATTGCAACAATTGTCATAACAACAAGGCATAAGAACCTACCAATGGGTCTACGTGTTTTGTTGCAGTAGGGGTTGATGACTTTTGTTCTAGAGTTGTAGGAGGCATTGGTCGTACCATCTTTTTATTTGGTGGTGTAGCCACATGTGTAGATGGCACTTTTATGGTGAGAGGTGTTGGATGTTTTGGAGTAAATATATGTTTAATGGGTAAAGGGGATAATGGAGGCAAGTTGCCTATGTGAGGTGTTGGAGTAAGAAGCACTCCTATTAAGGTGGATGGATGTGGGCCCAAAATAGAGGGAAATGATGAAGGTGGGGGAGGAATTCTTTGGTGTGGTTTAGTGGCCTTCTTTGGTTTGGTTTGAGGGCCACTATTGTGTGAGGCAAGATTAGATATGGGGTGAACACCAAGAGATTTAATCTCTTTTGGCATGGTGGATGCTTGCTTGGGTTTGGGTTCAGATGTGGACGGAGGTGAGTGAGATGTAGCGATCTCAGGTAAAAGGCAAGAGAAAACCGTCACTGGGTCTTCCTCAGTTGAAGTGGGTGAAGAGTTAGGGTCTTCTCTTGGTGGAGAAGAAATTAGAGAATGTGACTCCTCAAGAGGATAGAGGGCAGGGATGATGGTGCCTTCTACTTGTGGTTGAGGAGTAGGAAGGGTATGGTCCTCCATTGGTAGGAGGAAAGATGAAGGTGGGGCTAATGGCATTGGTATGGTCAAAGCATCCTCCAATATAAGAGAGGTCGATGGAGAACTAATAGGATAAGATGGTTCATCTACCTATGATGAAAAAATAGGAGAAGAAAGCTCTTCTACCTGTGGAGGAGGTTGGTTAGGGACAAGAGGCAAGACCGTGTTGACCATGCGTATATCATGCTCTTGGGAGCTATCGGCCATGGTCTGGACATTGTTTTGGCTAGGAGGATGGTTAAGAAAAGGAAGTTTGAAGATATCAATGTTTTGATTGGGTGGGGTGTTCAGGTTATCCAAGACAAGATTACCTTTATCTATCATGTCTTGGACAATGTTTTTGAAGGTCTTGCAGTTGTTGATGTCATGGCCTTGGACACAATGATAATGATAGAAGTTGTTTTCCCTATAACATGTAAGGATGGATTTTGAAGGGTCGAATTGAGGTGGTCAGATTGGAGGGAGATTGAGGACCCCTTACTTGACGAGTTTTTCCAACACAAAAGCGTATGATTCTCCTAGTGGAGTGTGTTTACGCTGTATATATCGTTGTTGGAATTGTTTTGTGATGCTTTGTGATGTTGAAGGTTGAGGTTGGTCAGTCATTTTCGAGCATGGTGATCTAATGACCACAGTATTTTCCACTCCTTTGGACTTGGAGTGGGAAGAAGAATTTCTGGAAGAAGAAGGGTCATCAGTTTTTGCATTAGTATTACGTAATTTGACCCTATTTTCTTTAATAGCATAGAGTTCAAGCTTTCGGGCCATGGTAAAAGCTTCATCAAAAGTGTAGAATGTTTGAACCCGTAAGGTGGATGAGATGTGATTGGCACATGCTTGAGAAAAGAGCTCGATGAGCTCAGGTTGAGGTAAAGGGAAGGAGAGTTGGTTGATTAAGCCTCTCCAATGGGTGATAAAATCGGCTATGGATTCATCATCAAACTGTCTGATAGAGTACAAGTCTGTGATGGAGACCTTTTTTGTGATATTGGTCAAAAAGTGGTTGAGAAATAATTGAGCGAGTTAGGTGAATGAAAAGAGAGAGTGACTGGTAAGAGAGCTGTACCAATCAAGGGCAGGGCCAGAAAGCGACATGGGGAATGTGCGTAGCAACAACGCATCATCATGTGCTATAAGATAACAAGCATGTCTGAATGCTCGTAGATGCTGTTGTGGGTCTTCCTTACTCTAGAAGCGAGTAAACTTAGGAAGTTCCCACTAACTAGGATACAACTAGATTGGGACGGAGGGATGGATGGGTTCATTGCAAATTTATTCATATGAAAGGACATTTCTTGAGCCCAAAATTGAGGTCTCAAGATAAGACATTTTGTCCATCAGCATCTTGATGAGATCAGCTGATGGATTGGTAGATGGGGTGCCCCTTAGGTTGTAAGGTGCTTGGAAGGTGCTAGAAGAGGCGTATGACGTAGTCAATTACGCTTGTATAGGTGCAACATATTGATAACTAGTCATTGGGATAGATGTGGAAGCCAAGGGTGGTTGTGCCAAGGAATTAGAGGGCACAAATTGAATAGGGGCCGCCAAAGGTGGTTGAGGGGTGGCAACACTAGTTGAAGGGTAGGTAGTTACTCTTGTGTTGATAGGGGCGAGAGTAGGTGGGATGGAGACAACTAGATTTTGGAAAGGGGTAGAATTTTGTTGAATAATATGTGGTTGATGGGGGGCCAAAACCCCGATGGAAGTAGGCCTAGAGATAGAAGGAGAAGCCACACTTTGAAGATTAGTCATGGTTGACTTGATGGTTGAAGCAAAGGCCAGAGTGGTCATGGGTTGGGTAGCAGATGCTATTGATATCGTTGCCACTTCAGTTAAGGAGGTTGGCATCCCATAGACTGGGTTACCTGAAGAGTCTCGCATTTGGCTTCTCGCAAGATAATGTTGAAGGGCCTTGACATTGAGGTCAAGGAACCTTTCAAAGTCTTGATCCCCTTCAGGAACAATAAATGGTCACATTGGGGTTGGTCGAGTAGGAGTATGTTCGGTCTCTGAATGATACTCCATTAGAGGACTAGTTATGGAAGGCGAAGGCGGAAGCAGTTGTTGCCTCGCGTGGTCAACAAAAGTCTTGGTTTGACTACGTGTCAAAACCATTCAAGGCAAAAGATTTAGGTCTTAGAAACTATGTTTTTTAGTCTCAAAAAACCAGAATGGATGTCTAACAACAAGAAAGTTGGGTTTTAAGCCTGTTGTTTTGGAAAAAAGATTGTGATAGTGACCGATGTCAGTTGAAAAAATTGATGCCGGTGGAACAGATTGCCGATGTTGGTCAGATAACCGATGTCAGCAAAAAAAGGTTGCCAATGTTGGTGGTAAAACTGATGTCAGTTACTGTGTTTTCCAGAAACCCAAAAAATTTGAAAGTTTTTGGCAGAAAGAAAAAAATGTCCTCATTAGCTCAAAAAACCAGATAGGAATAGAAAAATAGATGGAGACAGGCAGACCCTAAGCATTAAGTCCTAAGAATAAACTTTTAGAATCATGTTGGCTTATGCCTTAGAGTGTGTTTGGGAAGTTGGCTTGTAGAATGGGTCCTAGAAGAAGCAGTCTAAGGCTGGTTTCAGGTTAGTTTCGGTGCTCAAGATCTATGTTAGGTTCTGTACATGGCCTGGTGCTAAGGAGCAAGCTCCCCTCACTTCACAAGCCCAGTGATAAGCTGGTCTCGCTTAGCCAGTATATACTTCCCCTAGAGTTTATACTCTACCAGAGAATAGAGTGGGCTTTCCCCTTGGTGGTGAAGTCCAAGTGGGATTGCCGGGACAGGTAAGGTATCCGCTAGGTGATGAAATCCTAGTCGGACCTTGTCTCAGGTAAGTTTAGATATTTGGGTTTGTGCAAGTGGTTTGGATGCGTAACATAAGTGGCCTACACTTTATTCATGATGTGTTTTTAATTACTAGATTTGTGGACTAAATATGCATTCAGACAGAAATGAGATGCAATGTATTTTAAGCCCAAATTGAAATGTGTGTTCGGATGCAGACAAGTGGAGAAAAGGTTGAAGAGTATGAACTTCACTACTCTAGATGCAGGAAAGAAAGAAAAAGAAGGATTCTTTTTAACTTTGCTAATAGTGTCTTTTGGAAGAGATAAAAGAAGAGAGATGTAAGAAGAGACCTAATGCACCTATATGAAAAGTTTGTTTTTAGAAGAAAAAGTATGAACCCAAGGAGAATTCCTAGGGTCCCACCGGGCGTGCCAGAATGTTTCTAACAAGTTTTTGCTTTTCCACATTCAAAAGATGAAAGAAACTATGATAATGGTCAGGGGTTTATATGTACCCAAATGAAGTTTATGCACCGTTATCTAGACGTTGTAGGGACTCCTCTTTGGTTGTGGATGATGACACCTGTAGAAGAAAGAGACTCAAACACAGAGATTGTTAGATAGAGATAAGGTGGACTGCCAAGCAAAAGCTCAGTCCTAGAAGTGCAAAGACTTCCTTGTGGGATGACAGTCCACTATTAATAAGAAAGAATGTTGCTAGATAGAAATAATGAAAGACTAAACAAAAGAAATAAAGGTAATGCATACCTGTATTGTGCTGTCTGCCTTCCACAGTCACCGACACTGGTTAGTTTGCTATCATCAGTTGTCTAAGGTTGCCAATGTCAGTTACTCTAATAATGTTGGTAAGGGTAATGGGCCTAGAGGCCGACATCGGTTAGGGAAATGGAGCTTTGGATGGGCTCTGGATGAGTCTCTAGTTGATGGAATGGTCTGGAAGGAGTCTGGGTTTGTGTAGTGTGGTGAGATAGTAGACAGGGTCTTTAGGAGGGACAAATGCAGGGGATATGTTGTCAAAAAAGGGGTAGGATAGAAGACAGGGTTTTCAACCTCTCAGGTAGAAGTTTGGTCAGGTCTGGTCTAGTTGATAGCCAGGTCTAGTTGGTAATGTTAGAAGTAATGAAAAGAAGCTAATTGCTTATACATTCTAAATTATTGAAATGATAAAAAGGCAGAAGAATACTTACCTTTTGCTTGGTACAGAGCTAGAGGTGTTTGAGATGCTTGTCCCTATTGTGTTTGTACCCAGAAGAGCTTTGGTTGAAGTCTAATGATTGATTTCAAAGAGTCCCTATTGATGTCCAGGTCTGAGAGCTGAGAGAGGAAGAGAGTTCGAGATAGAATTCATGTTCGTGGTCTGTGATTGATTGATTCACATCCCAGGAGGAAGAGAATTCACCTTTGAGTTGTTTTAAGTGACTGACATCGACAATTCTACCAGCGTTGACTGACTATAACCGATGTTGGTAGCTAGAAGATAGGGAAAAAGGGTAAAATTAGCCTTTTCCCCATTCTTCCAACTGCCAGGGTCAATTGGTCATAGGAAAATAGTCGAAGGTGGATTAAATAGGTGTGGGGAGGGTTGAAATAGGCCATAAATTGGTCATAGGATGATGGGAGGCATCCAAGGGGAGGTGAGGTGTCATGGGTGATGTGTCAAAGGGGGGTGTTTATTAATTTAAAATAGATAATTATTTTAAATTAATAAGTGTGTGGGTTAGGAATGTGTAGAAGGGGACCAAGGGAGGGAGTCGACCAAGGAGTAGACATGATTTTGGTGTCTACACTAATAAGTCCCACTCATCATTTTCAGCCATGAGAACATCTGCAAATATTGAATCTTCTGCCTCCTCCTCTACTAGAACCTCTGGTTCCTCTTGAACAAATGTAGGATGTGTAGGTCTATCAGCTATTCTGGAGTGGGCCAGCTAGGGTCTCTAATTAATAGTAGCACTCTTATTATCTCCTTGTTCCCCATTCTATCTAATAGGTGGGTTCATCCTCCCTACCATAGTAGTAAGTGCCTATAGTGCCTGTGTCATCTCACGGTAGAATTATTTGGTACCCTGATCATCATTATGTCGGTGGCCCCTAGGTGGACTACCCTCACGTCTGTCACTCATGATAATCGGCTACTATTCTAACACCTAGGTACCTTCAAGTAAGGATCTACTGCGTGTGTTATACCTATGTGGTCCCAACTCTTGTCGTTGCATAAGATCTATAAACTCTTAGGATGGCAGGATTTAGCTCTGATACCACTGTAATATCCCCTGTTTCCCTTGAAATCTAAAATTGAATATTATTGAATTGCTTATCTTTATTCACTCAAATCATTATAATAGATGTCCTCTATCATGCATATAAAAGAATATTAAAATACGGTCTTAATAACCTGAGTATTACACAAACTGGGAATAAAACTTGGATCTGGTACATATCAGCTTGCTGTGTCAAAAACACAGTCATTGACATCAATTATACTAATACCATCAGTTTCTTGGTGTCGTTAACCTACCAACATCGGTGAGGGGATCGGCTAATGTCGGTCTTTGCACTTTCCGTTGAAGCATACCGATTTGCATTGATCTATACGGACTTCATATGGCTGCCAATATAGCACAACCTATTTGTTGGACCCCTGATCTCAAGATATATGGCTCTAATACAAAATATCTTTATCTATGCAATATCTAAATCAAAACCTTGAATCAAAAACCTAATAAAATAAATCCCTGTAAATACCTGTGATAACTTCTGTGTGAAGTTATCTCTCAACCTGGCAATAGATCAGCTGATATCTCACAGCCTCTAAATCGCACACACTGAAGAGGGCATGTTCTTCAATGAAAATAGAATACTAGAACCCTTGGCTTAGTCTTCTCAAGAAAATCCTTAGCAAAATTTGTCTTCAAACAATAATCCATAATCCAACTCTCTCCCATGAGAAACCCTTATACCCTCAAAAAAGTGTGCTTGCCCTAATTTGATTTTCTTAAATTAGAATTAGGGTTTCTTAAATAAGAATTAGGGTTTTAAAATTAGACCACATAATTAATATTTAATTAAATTAATGAAATATTAATAGGGTTTTAAAATTAGACCAAATAATTAATATTTAATTAAATTAAATCAAATATTAATATCTCCCTTAATACATGTCTGAAAGAGCCCAAACAAAAGCCAACTGGGACCATTTTGCTACTCAAAGCCAAGCCAAGCTCCATCAAGATCCTCTATCCATCCCATCAGCCTAAGAGGGTTGCATAATAGGATAATCATCCACTTGGAAAGATGTCAACTAGAAGGGGACATGACATGTATCCTCATTCACCACATCTTGTAGGAACCTAAGTCATTTTACACCCAACTATTGAGCTCAACATCTTGCTTCTTCCTCTCTTCCCTCATTCTATTATAATTCAAGGGATTCTTCCCCATGCCCTTCCTACTTACTATGGGCCCTCTCAACACTTCTAGGTTTTAGATCCTCTATCAACCTACACCTTCACTTTTTATAGTTTTACCTTCAAGCTCTCAAGTGTCAGTTTTCTCATCCCTTTCCATCATGCCTCACCTACACTTCCCCATCTCACCTTCTCTACTTGATCATACATGTAAGGATTTTAGCCTTCCATTCTTATAATTTTAATACCATAATCCACCAATAATTTATTTAATTTGGTATTGATCTCTCTTATAAACTCATCACTTGGTTTGAAAAATAACTCATACTCTACTTATTTAGGGCAAGATAAGGTCAACACTACAAATTATAACACATAGTTATTTAGTACACTATTCCACCACTTGTCTATAACATGCATCCAAACATCATTTAGGCTCTCTAGGTGCTTCTTTATCTATTTAAAGCATTGGTCATAGCTTCATATTATATAAGTTTTATAGGAAACCAACCACCAATACACATGTTTAGGTAGTTAAAAAAGAATATCTCATATAGAGCATCATATAGGTTAGTTTGTACCCATTCTCTTGGCTTCTATCCTTGGCATGTTGGATACTTCTACACAAAACTATAATCCACTTGATCTAGCTAGTACTTGATTTTATTGATCAATAGTTAGAGCATCATTTTATTACACCATTATAGTAATAAAATTCAACATGGGTCCTAGTAATATAACCAAAATGTTATAGAAAAGATTCTTTGTTTAGCTCATGTACATAGTCACGTGCTTAACAATCCATATAATTGAGTTTTATACTTGATACAACTAGGTGAAACTAGTGTTGGCATCAATTTCACACAAGGTGTAAGCCTTATACACTTACCTGAAGCACAATAGTGAAGGGACGAGGTCCTGCATTGGGCTAGTCAAAACACATTGTAATCTTGGTCTCAATGGGACTTATTCATTTGAAAAATAAGATTAGGTAGTTAATCAATGCATGCCACTTTGGATAAGATCAAGAGGTGCAAACCTATTCAAGGGCATAAGTATTTTTGTGCAAGTTCATGTCTAGATATCTATAGCTCTTAATGGTGTAAGCCATAGGGATAATAAGTTAGGTGTTATTTATGGGCTTAGTCAAATCAATGGAGTGGCTTATGCTTAGGTGTTATTTCTTCAAGTTAGTACTCTAAGCATGGTTACTATGGCTTCAATGCATGCCAATTTCAATACTTAGTCAATTTTACAAGTCTACCAAAGTCACTATATGGCATACTGATGCCATTAGTGACCTAGAATAGACCTTTACATTCCAATACATTCAAAAATGAAAATTATGCCATTATTCATGTAAACATAAGTTTCAATCATATAATAGTGCTAAACTATATGAAATGGATCAACGACTAAGTAAATATGTGATACTATTTCCATTAAATCAAAATTCATCAATAGAGTATAGTTCATAACATAAACAAAGCATCAATTAATTTCGTAAACTACTAAAAGCCCAATAGCTCAGAGGTGAGCTTGAGTGATATAATTTTGGTTTTCTACAGGATCCAAACTAAACTTAAGCTAAATGCATACTATCTCAAACCAATTCTACAAAGCTTTATTGCATTATTATTACCTCTCACTACTTCAGGTTGAAGCTTATTTTTATAAGTAGGGGCACATCTTTATGCTAGGTTGGATGGGAGCATGCTAGCTACTAAGATGTCTCTAGGGGTCATTATTCTACCAGATCCACTACTCTAACACTCGTGCTCTCCAACCACCATGTGTAGTACTCAAAGGGATGTCCCTTAAAACCTGGGTGTTAAGAAATTGCCTACTGACTAGTATAAGATCTTTAAAGATCCTCAATTTGACATGAAAAGTACCAAAAGAACAATCATTTGTAATGATTGCTTCATATTTTGATGTGCTAAGTTATCATGATCCATAAGATAGCAGAAAAAGGTCCCTAACACAAATGGAAGTAATCATGGCCACTTATATGCCCACCATTGTATATAATAATATATGTATTTGATTGGATATAAAATAATTCATCTCCCTCATCAGCAGGTACTAGAGATAACTCATCAACCATAGGTCAATCTTTCCCTATTACAAAGGGGATCTAACTAACCATGGCCAGATCACTGACAATATGGGCACCACTTAAACAATACCAAATTGGCATATGTCATGCTCCATATAAAACCTCTCATATAACCCAAGAAATTGGGCATGAATCTAATAACTCACACTAATTTATTTCATCTCTTTTACATCCTCCCTCTAACCCTCAAATCTATGATATCATCTCCATATAGTATTAGTTTATGTTAATCTATCTAATATATGATGAAAACCTATAATAATAATGTTCCAAGTGACATGTATCCTTATCACCCACCATCTAACATACATCTATGGATGCATCCATCTAGCTAATGGTATCCCAATAGACCTAATAACTATTATATGTTGGTAAGTATACCAATGTAGAAATGTTGGGGATACCAATCCTCTACCATATCCCTCTTGATTAAATATATGTAAATCCATGTAAAAATGGGTAAACATGGTATGAAACCAATAATATATTATCCCATGATCCTATATACTTTGAATAATATCAATAATATTATATGAAATTGATACACCTCACCCATCAATAATGACAACAATAGCCAAAAATACATAGAATTTTTTTTGTAACAAAAAAACACCTAAAAAAATGATATCTAATAATAAAATAGAGGTATATCCTACACCATAACCTCCACCTTAATAATTTCTAGTCATATAACTATGGTCATCATCAATACTCACTTCCATCTCTACCACAACCTAAATAGCCACAATCAACAATCACAAAGTACGTCACATATCCTCCAAGATCACAATTATCTCACCTATAAGAAACCAAAAGGTACACACATATTAATCCCACCACTCATATAAGGTATAAAACATATGAATATAATATGTAATTAGGTATATGTGACCTATATCACCCAATCCTATCCTTTTGCATCTATGGAGGAACCCTGTCCTTTTGCATCTAATGTTTCTACTTCTTTTTCTACCACATTATATTACAATTGGAATTATAAATTGCATTCAAATAATATATGCTTGAATAAGTATATTGAGAATACATATAATATTTTCCCCCCTTGTCACGTAATGAGGAGAAACTTTATCTTTATTCCACTATCATACCACATTCTATCATTACAAGCAATAATACTCATATTTCCTCTTATTGTGAAAATGACAATGTTTTTATTTTAATGTTGATTATTAAAATTATATTGATCATGATGAGGATTGCTATGATGATGATGATTATTAATATAGTGATGAGGATTGGTATGATTATGATTATTATTAATATAGTGACGAGTAAAATTCTTCTACTAACCCTAGTATAACTTCTTATATACTATTCCCTCATTTTGATAATATGTTACATAATTAATAAAATAATAAAATGCTTAATAATGGTTTTATTACATATCATGATGATGTTTCTAGTTCTAATTTAAAAATAAAAACTTGTGAAAATGGTGATTCTAGTGGTAATAATTTTATTTCTTATAATTCAATAAAATTTAATATTCTTTTCCAAATTAATGATATTCTAAAAAATAGTGAATCTCCCAATCCTATCATACTTCAAAAACAATCTATTTCTAAGACTTTTCTTCCTATTTCAATAGTATACTAATGGATAAGATAAATAATATAATTAAACCTGTAAAAAACCACTTATTAACCTCAACATGCCTTCCCAAGAATTCATATCCTTTATTCATGTTTTAGGTACTTTAAAAGTCCAATTACATCAATTATACTTAGAAAGGAAATCATATCGTGCTTGGGTTGGCTCTAATACATTCCATGGTATTCTTATTGTGTGTAATATTTGTATGCACACTTAATCTCTAATTTGTAAATCCATACATTTTACACATTTTATGGAAGAAGGAACCCTTATTTGTATCTTAGATATTTTTAATAAACTAGGAATGGTTACAATGTTAATCTTCTATTATTGAAATTATTTCCTAAAATCCTAGAGGGATGTGCCCTTGACAGGTTTCATTCCCTTCCTAGTGGATCCATATCTACTTATTTATAATAAGAATAAGCATTTTTAATAAAATATATTAAGAATAAAGGACCTAAGGTCACTTATGAAAACCTACCCTATTTGCACCAATATAATTCTAAGCAAGTTTACAATTATATCCTATGATTTAAAACTATTATGCATCAATTAATTTATGAACTAACCAATCAATATATTTTTTCTAGAGTTCTAATTTATCCATTAAAATAGAATATACTCTATTATACTTGTTAGTAATTTATAACTCTTTGTTATGAAGCCTTATCAATAGAAGATGAAATTTTTCTTGTTCATGTGTCAAATAATATGAGTAGAGACATTGAATTACATAAATAAGATTCACATGAAAAAGTCCACTCAAATCATGTTGATGCACACATTATTAATCAATTCCAAGGTTTAAATATAAAAATGATTCTAAAAGTGTATAAACTAAATCAATCCCTAATATAAAGCCATACATTAATATTAATCATCTAGCACCTAAGGTTCAACCCACTTGCAATAATGTAAAAGTCTTACATAAAGGAAAATAATTTATTTACACTCATATTTATCATAATTATTATTTAAATCAATAAATATTCAACCTCTAAAATTCACTTTCAATTGTCATCCACATGATATTTTGAATACATTATTTGATTAAAATATAATCAAGTTGAGCCCTAATTAATATCCTCATCATTTGGAAAAAAACAAGGGTAAAACATTTTTTACTTATCACGACATCAATGGACATAATGAAAATTATTTATATGCTTTAAAAGAAAAGGTAAATAAACTTGAATATAAACAAATTATCTCATTCCAAAAAATTGATAAAAAGTTACATAAATTTTCATCTCTATCTTTAAAATATCCAAATATTAAAAAACACATTTATAAAAAATTCCTATATAAGATGAAATGGTTTCACATAATTTTGTTAATAATAATACTCAAGATAACAACATCATTGATAACTCTTAATTTGATAATATTGAAAATAAAAAATCAATCTCACAAGAAGTTCCTAAATACAAAATTTTAAATAACCAACCAAGTTATCTATGCAAATATGGAGTCCTAAATCAAATCAATCATAAGTAAAAAATACCAAATATTACAAGTTCAAGAAATAAATGATATTCTGCCATTCTTTTTTCCATATAGTTGGAGATTCTCTTAAGAAATCCTCAAAAATATAAACATTTGAAAATAAAAAGAGAATGCAAATATATATGATCAAATAATTTTCTCATATATATAATAATCTCAATACATAATCACATAACATAATATAAATTTAAAATATATACACATGTTTATATGTAAAAAGTCTTAATATAAATTTTAATCAATAATTGGCCCCAACCACTAACAACTAAAGCATAATTAACATTGTCATCTACATCTATATCAACAATTCTTGTGAAATTAATTCACCCCATGATTATCATGATATAGATCTATATATCTTCATGTCATGGGTCTTATAGGCCACAAAATACTCTCTCACAATCACATGTTCACCTTGAGATGGACATATTGAAAAATATTTTCACCTAAATCTAATGTCTTTATAGGTGGAAGCATATCTATTAGAATATAATAGACTATAAATTATCTTACTTAATCAATAATGCATCTCATTACATGATCAATGCCTCAAAAACATCCACCACTCACATATATTCTATTTTTTCAATAACAACTCTATCAAATAAAGGGACATGTGGCCCTACTACATCTATTATCTCCATAATCCCCTTTGTAATGACATTTTTAGGCACATGTCATGTCAACACACATAATATAAACTCTATAATAAATTCACAATACTCATAATATCCTAAATAAATAAAATAAATAATATCAATTAAAACCAATAAGGCACACTAATAATTAAATCTCACATTACACATATACCTACCACCCAGTACTATAAGAGCCTTTGACATAACTACTACTATAAATGGAAGTAATTATAACCACCTATGTGCCCACCACTACGTATAATAATATATGTATCTAATTGGATATAAAACAATGGATCTCTCTCATCAGTAGGTACTAGAATTAGCTCATCAACCATAGGTTAAGGTCTCCCTCCTTGTAAAAGAGATCTAACTAACCATGGCCAAATCACTGGCACTAGGGGCACCATCTAAACAATACCAAATTATCATATGTCATGATCTATATAAAACCACATGTATAACCCAATAAATTGGGCATGAATCTAACAACTCACACTAATTTTTTGTAGCTCCACTACATCCTCCCTCTAACCCTCAAGTCTATGGTATGGTCTCCGTATAGTATTAGTTTATGTTAATCTATCTAATATATGATGGAAACCCATAATAATATTCCAAGTGACATGTATCATTCTCACCCACCTTTAAGCATAAATCTATGGATGCATTCATCTAGATAATGGTATCCTAATAGACCCAATAACTATTATATGTTGGTAAGCATAACAATGTATAATTGTTATGGATCCTAATCGTCCACCATATCCTTCTTGATTAAATATATGCAAATCCATGTAAAAATGGGTAAACATGGTATGAAACCAAGAATAAATTGTTCCATGATCCTATATACTCTAAATAATATCAATAATCCTATATGAAATTGCCTACACCTTCCCCATCAACAACAACAACACTAGTAACCAAAAATCCATAGAATATTTTTTACAACCAAGATTCTCCTAAAATAATGATATCTAATAATAAAATAGTGGTATATCATACACCATAACCTCCACATTAATAATTCCTAGTCATATAATTATGGTCATCATCAATACTCACTTCCATCTCTACCACAACCTGAATAGCCATAATCAACAATCACAAAGTACGTCACATGTCCTCTAAGATCACAATCATCTCACAATGGGAAACCAAAAGATACACACATATTAATCCCACCACTCATATAAGGTATAAAACATATGAATATAATATGTAATTAGGTATATATTACCTATATGACCCAATCCTACAACATCAATAATGGTAATCTCCTTATTTGACAAAGGTAAACCATGAACATTCTACATAATTTACCCTTAACAAAACTCCTAGGTTCTAAAGTCACCCTCAAATTTAAAAAAAAAACATATAAAATTTAGTTATACAATATTATTATCATCAATAATTATAATATTAAATTTAAATTTGAAATTTGACAAAATCACACTACACTAGACAACAACATAGATGGTGCTACACTACACATGATGCTAGTATGGACTAGTTGGTACTATACTAGACAAAATAGGGATGGGTATGGACATGACCAGATAAAGTGAAAAAAGACTATACAAATAAAAAATAAAAATAAATAAAACACAATATTTTATGGATATGTTACTCACCAAATCTAGCTCAATATCCATCTCTATCATCACTTGTACCCATTCAAATTGTGTTGGTAATACTAGTCTCATTTGAAGTATTTTCACTCTATTCTCAAATGAAAATTAATAGTAAAATATATTTAAACTAACCTATTTAAATTATTTACTATCATCCTAAGGTTACACCTTACCAACATGACACTCATGCTAATCACTATCAACAAAAATAGAAATAACAATATCTTGAAATTTTTAATCCAAATAGTTACCATCAGATTCATTAAAATCCTAAAATTTTCATTATCTAAATTTCACTAATTTATATATTTAATCAACATTCTCAAAATTACCAAAAATTTACAAAGCACTTATCACTCACACTATTTCTCAATTGATACTCTAAAAGCATGCTTGATTTTATTTTACTTTCCTTTTGATACCAATGATTCATTTCTATCATACTTGGTATCAAAATGGGGGAAAATATACATTCTAATTTACTCAAATATTTTCAAAATTTTGCATAATAGGAAATACAAAAAAAATATATATATATATATATATTCAAACAATCCAAATGTAAACATTCATCACTATTATGATGTCAAATTGATTATCAAGCATAAATTTACAAATTATGGGTGCATATAATCTCTATATAAAATTAATATTAAAAAATTATAATCATTTAGTACAATATCTATGGGTAATTATACTATTTAATGTCACTCTCTATAATGTCCCCATTCTAGCGGCTGGGCTTACTCAATTTCCAGCACACTTACTATTTATATTAAGCTAATGGAACACAACAGAGGCCAGTTTTGATGATTGGATTTGATGCTCCTTGCTGAGAGCTTTTTGGCAAGCTATCACTTGCACCATTCAGAGTCCAGTTTCTAGCATTTTTGTGGGCCTAAAGTGTTGTAAAAAGGTAACATTTAACCCAACTAAAGGGCATTGAATGTCACTTTAAACATTGGCTTTATGAGGGATTGTTGCACATCCTTTATCCCACATTGCTCAAGTGAGTTGAGTCACCCCTTGGGGAAAGGATAAAGGGAAGTGCTTGTGGCTTCTTTGGGCATGTTGGATAAGAAGAAAAGAATTGTTGCACTTGCAGCTTATTTGGGCATTTGAGAATGTCCTTCTCATTTGTAGCACTCTAGCCATCAATCCTTGGGGTTAGTCTTTGGGGTTTGTGCTCTCAGCCACTGTAGCAGCTATGTCACTATAGTAGCTATGCCACTATAGCAGCTATGCCACTGTAGTAATCATACCACTATAGCAACTGTACCACTATAGCAGCACATCATTGTAGTAGCAAGATCACTGTAGCATTTGTATATAACCAGGTGAGTCTATAGTTTTTGTAGAGTCCATAGTTTATGCCTACAGAGTCTATAGTTTCTTGTCTGTAGAGTCCATATATTTTTGCCTGTAGAATCCATAGTTTTCTGCATAGTCCATAGTTTCTATCTACAGAGTCCATAGTTTCTTGCCTATAGAGTCTATAGATTTCTACCTATAGAGTCCATAGTTTTCTGCATATTCTATAGTTTCTACCTGTAGAGTCCATAGTTTCTTTCCTACAGAGTCCATAGATTTCTGCCTATAGAGTCTGTAGTTTCCTATAGAGTTTGTAGTTTTTGCCTATAGAGTCTGTAGATTTCAGCCTATAAAGTCTATAGATTTAAGCCTATAGAGTCTGTAGTTTTTAGCCTACAGAGTCTGTAGTTTTGGCTTTAGAGTCCATAAAAGCTTCTATAGAGTCTATAGATTTAACTATAGAGTCAGTAGAAGTGGCTTATAGAGTTCGTAGATCTAGTATGTAGAGTTTGTAGAAAACTCAGTTCTATAGAGTTCATAGTTTCAAGGGTCAGAGAACAAATGAAGCACCTTTAGCACATGCTGGGAAATCCACTTGAAATAATGTTCATACAATTCCAAGAGAGGATTTAGTGAGTCACCACATGACTAAAATTGTACTATTTTACTCATTTTTCAATCAATACAAATATAGTGTATTAGCTAATTTAGCCATGTGTATTTATGCTTGTAATTCTATATTTATGTTACATGTATTGGTCTTTGTAAAACAAAAAATAAATTCTAGCAAATCTACCAGAGTCATAAAGAGTCCTTATTGGGTTAGTTTTGGGTGCAACCGGGGTGCCCATTATAGTGATATCAGAGCCTATTATTCTTGCCATCATGTGAGGTTTCATGCATCCCACACATTAGTACTTCTTGAGGAGAAATTGGACAAACCCAGACTTACAATTTTTTTCAAAAATTGAGGAAGAATGTGAGCCCTTTGCAGCACTAGCCATGGGTGACCCATATGGGGAGGGGGGAGAACCTATTACTAGGATGATGCTCAATGATCTTGCCAAGAGGCAAAGGGAGCTATAGACCACATTGCAGTAGATGGCTCTAGCAATTACACAACACCTGACTAGAGTAGATCAAGGCAACAATGCCAACCAGGGTAATAATGCTAACCAGGTAGGTGGACCAAGTAATGGAGGTAATGGATATGCATTGATTAATCAAGGAGCATAGATATATGCTAGATTAGGTTCTTCTACAAGGTGACTCTTGTCACAATTCCCTCTGAGACAGAATGACTAGGATAACACTAGTTTAACACAACAGGAGATACAGGACCAAATACTGAAGGATTGGAGAAATGTTGGACCAAATTTTCAAGGTGAAATGTCCTTCAGGGAGTATATGGATGTTAGACTCAAGCATATGCCCATGAAGGGGAACAAGCAACAAAGTTATGAGATGAAGAAAAAGTTGGGAAAGTTGTCCATTCCATACTATGATGGTACAAGAAAGACTTTAGACACTTATTTCTAGCTTAATCCCATGCCTGAGGAGGACATGATTAAGTATGCTACATTGCACCTAGATAGAAGTGCCCATGAGTGGTGGAACCATGGTATGGTTAGGCTTGGCCATAACTAGATAGATACTTATGTAGAGTTTATTGAGAGACTCATTGATAGGTTTGATACTAAGGACCCAAAATTGCATTTCAAGGAGCTAGCTCAGCTTAAACAGTGGGGTTCTATGGAGGCCTATATCATCGAGTTCTAAAAGTTGGTAGTATTGGTGAAAAATATATTAGAGAGGAGACTGGTTGTTCTTTTCATGGATGGGCTTTTCAATCCCTTGTGAGGATGGGTGAAGGGACACAACCCCTCTTCACTACAAGAGGCTATTGAGAAAACAAGAGACTTAGCATCTTCTTCTTACAGGAGTAAAATTCACTCTAAGGACTCTCATTTTAAGAAGGATAAGGAAAGGAAGACATTTCAAAAGGACCCTCAGTGACCTAAGGGGGAAACTAAAGGGTTGGATAGTGATACCCTCAATGAACTCAAGAAGAAAAAACTATGTTTTCATTGTAGGGAGTCGTGGAACCCTTCCCATGAATGTCCACTTAAAGTGAAGGCTAAGCCCATGGAGTATTTCTTAGTAGATGAATCACCTTCTAAAGACAAGGGGAAACATTCAGATTTAGAATCTAGTTAGGGTGATAGCATTGCTGAGGAGAGTTTAGATGATGAGAAGTCTCTTACTCGATTGACAGGCATCCAGAAGGCCATGACCTTTAAGGTAAGAGGGATGATTCAGGGGTAGCGCATGGTCTCCTTGATTGACACAAGGGCAATGCATAATTTCATTGATACAAAACTGATTACCAAGAGGGGTCTTCAGACCAAAGAGCATGTAGGGTTCAGAGTCATGGTGGCCAATGGCCACAAGTTATTATGCACCCACAAGATTTCCAAACTTCACATCAGATTGGGAGGAGATTATGAGTTGGAGGATGATTTCTACATAGTTGACATGGGTGATTATGATGTCATCTTGTGAATGACATGGATGGCTTCTTTGGTAGAGTTCACCTTCAACTTGGCTAAGCTAGAGATGAGGTTTCAACATTAGGGTAGGAAGGTGGTGCTCTGAGGTTTACCTAATGGGGGGCTCAGGGTAGTATCCTTAAAAAGGATGGAATGGTTGTTTAGAAATGACAATGTTGAGTGGGTAGTTAAATGTTTGATCATGCCTATGCCTCTAGAGTAGTTGGTAAAGAGTTATCACCCAGATGTACAAGAGATCATTTTTAGGCATGATAAGGTGTTTGGTAGCATTCCACATGGGGTTCCTCCTAAGAGGGTTATAGAGCATGTTGTCGAGCTAGAGGAGGGGGCTAAACCAGTCATCACCACCCCCTACTACCATCCTAAAAAGCACAAGGATGAAATATAGAAGTCAATAAAGGAGCTATTAGAGATGGGACATATTAGGCCCAGCAAAAGCCCCTTTGCTTCGACGGTTGTTTTGGTGAAGAAGAAGGATGGGACAATGCATATGTGCATTGTCTATAAAGCTCTCAATAAGAAGACAATTAAGAATAGGTACCCCATCCCTAGGATTGATGAGCTAATTGATGAGCTACATGGAGCTTGATATTTCTCTAAGATAGACTTACGTATAGGATACCATCAGATCAAGATGTGAGTAGAGGACATAGAAAAAATTACCTTTTGGTGTCACTACAGGCACTTTGAGTTTTTGGTTATGCCATTTGGGCTAACCAACACTCTAACTACCTTCTAGAGTTGTATGAATTAGGTGTTTAGAGGGTAGGTCTAAAGATTTGTTTGATCTTCTTTGATGACATCCTGATATTCAGTAGGACATGGGATGAACACCTACAACGATTAGAGGAGGTGCTGGTCATTTTGGAGAAGGAGTCACTGTATGCCAAGGAATCAAAGCGTGAGTTTAGCATGACCAAGTTACTCTACCTCAGCCATATTATCAGTGCTGAGGGAGTTTAGGTGGATCTAGAAAAGATCTAAGGTAGTTGTTGATTGGCCCACTCTAACCAGCCTTACACAACTCAAAGGATTTTTTGGATTATGTGGTTTTTATAGGAAATTTGTGAAGGGATTTTCATAGACTATAACACCATTAACAGATCTCACCAAGAAGGGTGATTTTTTATGGACAGAGGCAATGCAACAATGTTTTGAACATTTCAAGTAGGTGATGTCTTCATGTCTGGTTCTAGCTCTACCTAACTTCACAAAGCCTTTTGAGCTTCATTGTGATGAATCAGGTGACGGGGTTGGAGTAGTATTGATGCAAGATAAGCACCCCATTGTTTTTGAGAGTAGGAAGCTCTAAGGGGTGGAGAGGATCTATTCTATTTATGATTGGGAGATGTTAGCCATCATGTATACCTTGGCCAAATTCTAATCCTACTTGGTTGGAGGTAGGTTTGTGATCAAGATGGATCACAATAACATAGAGTACTTCATGAGTCAGTGAGACTTGAATGATAGGTAATAGAAGTGGGTCACTAAATTGCAAGCTTATGACTTTGACATTGAGTTTGTCAAAGGAAAGAAGAATGTAGTAGCTGATACCTTATCTAGAAGACCATGTTTGTGCTCTTGTTGAGATTTCAAGAGATTGGCAAACTAAGATTATAACAAAATATACTGGAGATGCTTGGGCATCAGGACTAGTTTCAGGCACTATAGAGGATGATCACTATGAGGTGATAGATGGGTTGATTAGGTTTCAAGATAGAATTTATTTAATTACGTCATCACCCTTAAGAGAGACAATACTAAGGGAATTTCTTGATGCACCCACATCTGGACATCTAAGGGTTTTCAAGACCTATAGGCAGATCTGAGAGCAGTTCTCATGGAGAGGGCTCAAGGATGATGTTTAGAGGAATGTCAGGGAGTGTGTAATTTTTCAACAGAATAAGGAAGAGCACACATTTCTTCCTGGGTTACTATAGCCCTTACCCATTCCAGACCAGAAGTGGGAAAACATTTCTATGGACTTCATCACTGGCCTACCTCGAGTGTAGGGAAGAGATTGCATTTATGTGGTGGTAGATAGATTGATGAAGTTTGCTCACTTCTTTGCTATTCCCTCTACTTATACAGTAACTCAAGTGGTAGATGTGTTCTTTAGGGAGGTTTTTAGGCTGCATGGGTTATCAATATTTATTGTTAGTGACAGGGACAACAAGTTCATGAGTGCTTTTTGGTGGGAGTTGTTCAAGCTATGCAATACAGACCTTACACCTAGTATGAGCTACCATCCCCAAATAGATGGGTAGATGGAGATAGTAAATAAATGGGTGGAGGGTTATTTATGGAACTATGTGACTGCACAACAGAGAGCATAGGTTAAATGGTTACACATGGGGGAGTATTGTTATAGTACCACACACCACATGACCATCAAGATGACTCCATTTATGGCATTGTATGGGTATGAAGCTCCAAGCTTCATGGATATGGCTTTGGGGGACAACAGAGTGCCTAAAGCTGAAGACCTATTGAAGGATAGCCAAGATATCTTGAGAGCACTCAAAGAGAATATATGGTAGGCTCAAAATCAGTAGAATTTATATGCTAATTAGCATAGGGTAGAGCATAGTTTTGAGATAGGGGACATGGTGTATTTGAGGCTACAGCCATATCGGTAGTCATCACTCAAAAAGAGTAGAGTAGAGAAGCTTAAGCCTAGATTTTATAGCCCCTACAATGTGATTCAGAGAGTGGGTGAAGTTTCCTATGAACTTGAGCTTCTAGAGGGTAGTCAAGTGCATAATGTATTCCATGAGTCTAGGATTAATAGGGCCATTGGTCAGGGTGTAGTGCATACTATAGATTTACCCCCTCTAGATGAGGAAGGGAGGCTCATGTTAAAACTTGAGGCTATTCTGGACACTACAGAGAGGAAACTCAGAAATAGGATAGTGAAGGAGTATTTGGTTAAATGGAAAGACCTACTGGAGGAGGATGCTACTTGGGAAGGTGAGCAAGTTATTCAGCAAGTTGGGCTAAGATTGCTTGAGGACAAGAAATTTTAAGGGGGGCAGACTATAATGTCCCCATTTTAGTGGCTGGGCTTACTCAATTTCTAGCACACTTACTATTTGTAGTAAGCTAATGGGATGTAATGGAGGCCAATTTTGATGATTATATTTGATGATCCTTGCTGAGAGATTTCTAGCAAGCTATCACTTACACCATTTGGAGTCTAGTTGCTAGCAATTTTGTGGCCCTGAAGTGCTGCAAAAAGGTAAAATTTAACCCAATTAAAGGGCATTGAGTGTCAATTTAAACATTTACTTTATGAGGGACTATTACACATCCTTTATCCCACATTGCTCAAGTGAGTTGAGTCACCCCTTGGAGAAAGGATAAAGGGAAGTGATTGTGGCTTCTTTGGGCATGTTGGATAAGAATAAAAAAATTGTTGCACTTATAGCTTATTTGGGAATTTGAGAATGCCTTTCTCATTTGTAGCACTCTAGACATCGATCCTTGGGGTTGGTCTTTGGGGTTTATGCTCTCAGCCACTATAGTAGCCATGTCACTATAGCAGCTATGCCACTGTAGTAGCCATACCACTGTAGCAGCAATACCATTATAGTAGCACATCACTATAATAGCCATACCACTGTAGTATCTGTATACACCCAGGTGAGTTTGTAGTTTCTATAGAGTCTGTAGTTTATGCCTACAGAGTTTGTAGTTTCTTGCCTGTAGAGTCCAAAGATTTTTGCCTATAGAATCTATAGTTTTTTGCATAGTCCATAGTTTTTGTCTGTAGAGTCCATAGATTTCTACCTACAGAGTCTATAGTTTTTTGCATAGTCCATAGTTTCTACCTATAGAGTCCATAGTTTCTTTCCTATAGAGTATGTAGATTTCTACCTATAGAGTCTATTGTTTCCTATAGAGTTCATAGTTTTTTGCCTATAGAGTCCATAGATTTCAGCCTGTAGAGTCCATAGATTTAAGCCTATAGAGTCCATAGTTTTTAGCCTATAGAGTCCATAATTTTTGCTACAGATTTTGTAGAAGCTTCTATAGAATCTGTAGATTTGGCTATAAAGTTAGTAGAAGTGGCTTGTAGAGTCTGTAGATCTAGTATGTGGAGTCCATAGAAAACTCAGTTCTATAGAGTTCATAGTTCTGGGGGTCAGAGGACAAATGAAGCACCTTCGGCACATGCTGGGAAATCCACTTGAAATAATGTTCATACAATTTTGAGAGAGGATTTAGTGAGTCACCATGTGACTGGAAATGTACTAGTTTACTCTTTTTGCAATCAATACAAGTATAGTGTATTGGCTAATTCAGTCGTGTGTATCTATGCTTGCAATTCTATATTTATGTTACATGTATTGGTCTTTGTAAAATAGAAAATAAATTCCAAAAAATCTACCAGAGTCATAAAGATTCCCTCCTGGGTTATTTTTGGGTGCAACCAAGGTGCCCATTACACTCTCCTTCCCAAATTTCAAAAAATAATTTAAATTTTTAATGTTTCAAAGCTAGCAATTTTACAAATTAGATCTAGATTCGTCTATAATGCTATAATTATTATAGTGAAAAGTGGGCCATGTTTTAATCTATTGACACTCAACATATATTGTTTTTATTTTAGAAACTCAATCTATGGTCTCCCTCCTCTTATCTTTGTTTTCCTTATTAGAGTCTAGTAACACTCAACAATTTATCACTCTACTATTCCTTGTAGTGTTGTTCACCAATGAAAGCATATTCTTGTCTAGTTCAAATTCTTCACTCATTAATACTTGATCACTCTAAAAAAATCCACAATTTGTTTCTCCATGAGTTGGTATGATTATGTCTAGAGATAATAATGTCTTACCACTCACCCTCTTGCCACTTTTAGAATTGTTTATTCTCCCTAGCTAGGGAACAAACAAGATTAAAATTACCTTATCTCCACTTGTAGTGACAAAACAATCAGATTGCATAATCTGTAAGGTGTATTATTACCTTTCTCTCATTAAAATTTTCAAATTTCAAAATTTTAAACATAAACAATAACTACTCTTAGTGACATTATATGAAATTTTTCATTAAGGCATATTGCATGATCAAGCTTTACATCAAAATAAAAAGAGTGTATACATACTTAGGTTCACATTTACATTACTATAATAAATTAAATTTATTGCATCACTAAAATAAATTGGGGAAAATTTAGACACCCAAATTTTACATAAACTCATTCAAAATATACATTTTTACATAATATTACTTATTTTGACTATTGTTGAGGAACATATAGCTTATTTACATGCCCAAATCTAGGTATTAGGCTTCTCAATATTTTTTTGGATAAGGGAAATGCTTTTGAAACTAAATATATAAAACAGACATCACTTTTGACTAGATCTTTGAACTGGTATGGGACACAAATAAAGACCCATTCCCACAACAAGAAATGAGGAAGACAAAAACATGAATACAAAGGGAACCACCTATTAATAAATTAATAGAGGAGAAAATGAATCCACCAACCTTTAAAAAAGAGCATAAAAATCCCCAAAAATCTAGAAGAAAGAGGATAATATCAAAGGAAACCCAAAAGAGGAGACAAAAAAATAGCCAAACCAAGAGTTGCAAACCATCATTTAGGAGGACCTATCCACAAGTCAGTTCTTCCTGATGCCATTTTCTATAAAAAAGGTCTTTCAAGGTCTATTGAGAGCCATTGTTGATGATAGAGTGTGCTTTCACCTTGATAAGTTCTACCTCTGATCAATCTTCTTATTAGAGACACCAATATTCACATGATTCTTAGAAGGCTTGGAAGGGGGAACCCAAGATGGATTCCTTTGAGGGGAAATTAGCTTGGGGTCAAATAATCCTATAAGGGGACATTTATGGGGGGGGTGATCTAGGATGGAGAAGAGGGGATATCCATGAATAGGGGAGGGAGGGGAGGGGTAACAAGGGGAATAAGCCCAAGATATTTTGAAACAATGTGAACTAACTCCACCCGATGAGAGAAGGGGGAATGATAGAACTTATCATGGTTACATTATTTAAAATTGATATCAATAAATCCATATTTTATTTTATAAATTTACCAAGGATGTTGACATTTCTTAGATGGGTACTCAATAATGTGATGGCTAGGGAGGTGGTAATAGAAGAAGTGGAAGGGAAGGCCCTCATAATTGAAATGCCAAGTCCATAAACTATGTGAGGAAATTAATTTAACTAAGAAAGAGAGAGGCTTAGAAAGGTCAATGTAGGCACAAAAATAGATTCAAAAAAGGTCATATGAAGATGTATCAATCTTCATAAAAGAACCAACCTTGTCCACTAATCATTTGATGAAGCACTCATTCCTCATCACTGGAGAGAGATAATGGAGTTGGAGCCACATCATAATGTCAATGGGTTAAGCCAAATCTAGTGAGAAGAAAGGGTTCTAATGGATGAAGAAGATGTTGGAGTGTTTAAAGAACCATGAACCAAAGTTACACACAAAATCCTAATCAGAAGGGCTCTAAAATTCTACCATAAAAAATCCAACACCCAAAAGGAATAAAGAGGGAGGATCGATGGAACAAAATTTCTTTGAGGACTAATTAAAGAGAGTAGTAAGAGAAGTAGATGACCCCACACACATTCCAATTAGGGTTTTACTACCAACATTAGATTCCATATCTAGTAAAGCATCGTTAGGGATAACCAGTTTAAGAACTATCAAGGACATCAAAATATGAACATTGCCAAGTAGAAGGTCCTCCATGGGAACCAAAGAAGACATATAAGAAGCATCTATAAAACAAGGAGAAGTGGAGTCCAAACCTAAAGGGATACAAGATAAACAAAAGTTTGAGCAATGATGAAATGTATTAAATGCCTTTTTACATTTTGCATAAATCTTATGAGTCATAGATTTATGAAGTCCCACATCAAAAGAAGCCTGTAAATGATTGAGAGGAGGGTTAATGAAGGGAAGGGAAGGAAGGGAAGGAAGATCAACCAATGGGATACCATCAATGATACACTCAAGAGGAGTAGTAGTAGGTAAGGGAAGGGTAGGGGGAGGAGGAGAACCAATGGGAGAGGGAGATGCAAACACATTTATCGTAATAGGAACTACTGAGATGACACCCCCACCTTAAGCTAAAGGAGGTGTAGGATTAGACAACACTACATCTACCATATTGTGAACCATCAAGAGGACACCCCTAACTTGGGCTAAAGGAGGCATAAGATCAGATGATAGAAAAATAATAGATGAATATGGAGGGAAAGCTGAGATGAGGTGCAATGACTGAAGCATAAGATGTCATATTCCTAGCACTAGACTTAAGATCATTACTAGATGAAAGGAGACATGAAACTCAGGGAGATTTGACTACCTAATTGGGATTAAATAAAACCTTGGGACCATTATCATCACATAGGAATCCTTTCTTTAAACTATGAAAGACATCTTCCATATTCCTGACATGAGCATCAATAGAAAAATCCAAATCAGATTGCTCTAGGGGTGAAGCCAACGTAGATTCATACTAATAAGAATGAGTGAATGAATTCAAATTGCAATGTCTCTTACCATGACCTACATGGTTCTAGTGGAATGGAGCGAGTAGAGAAGTCAATTTTAGATGCTCACATAATGGCTAGTTACAAAGGATTCCATTAGTCATCTGATAACCTTATTTTTCATTTTTACACCTTGTATATTATAATATTATCATATCCATCTTGGGTATTAATAATATTCATTATATGTATTTATATTTATATTATAGGTCTTTTGGACAAGGTCATATTACATGGATAAGGCCACATTGTGGTCTTATCTAGGTAATGTGGATTTGTCCCAACATAACTTGAAAAATATTTTTGAGTTTTTATGTTTTAAACAATTTCTTTTATGACTATTGGTATTTTAAAATTGGTTCCCTCACACACAAATAATCCCCAAATTCTAATTTTAGAGATATATATAAGTAAAGGTCTTGTTAAGGGCTAAGGACTAATTTTTATTATCATAAAAGACTACACATTTTTTTATATATGCTTGATAATATTAAATTACTAATTTATTTATAGGTCAAGAATTGAAAACATCATATGAATGTCTATATCAAGGGTAATCATAAGTGAAATAACATCTAGAATTGCATTCACAATTTCACAAACATACATAGGAGGAAAAACTACATTAGCCTGAGGCCCGCTGGGCTATGTAAGTGACACTCATATTATATGAGGTTTATAAGGGTATATATACTACTCCCAAACCCTATTCCTCATTTTAGTATTTTATCTCTATTTTGTTTTTTGTATAATAAAAAGGGTTTATATTTTTAAGGTCTTCTACATGACATATTATCACACAAAAATTAAATAGTCAATGATTATAAAATTTCACATCGACTGAGATTAAAAAAAGGGCATAAAGTCAACCAAGATATTTCTATAACCAATATACAAGGTCACATTGTGACCCTATCCTCCTTATACATACTTATCTAATAATATATTTAATTCCTACATGTGTTGATAACATAATACACAGGTCCTTACAAGTAGTTTTTATTCATATTAAACATAATATATATTTTAGGGAGGTTTGCATATGTGTAAGCCTATCTACTATTTTTAGCTAATTTATAATTCTATAAATTTTTGTAACATATTTTATTTCATTTTTGGATATTATATTACAACATTTCAATTTAAATAGTTTAGGTCTATTCTTTTGAGTTCATTTAATTCAATGAAGATTAAAAACTAGCATGCATATTTTTTTACTTTTGTGATGCCTATGTTTTAATGGTTTATACCATGCACATGTAAGGAATGATACTTCATTGTGTTCTCAATTTTTTATCTAGCCTAAATAGGGTTGTTCTTTTGAAATTTGTGGGCATAATATTTATTTCCCATTTATGTTTTTAAAGGGAACATCGTACCCTAATTCATTATTCTTGAAATGATACTTTCTTTCCTACACTAGATTGCACTTTATTCTATGTGGGATAATTAGATTCTAATTCAAAATAAAAAAGATAAAAATAAAATATCAAAAAATTAAGAGCATGAAAAATTTCAAATTACACAAGTTTATATGATTTTAACATGCTTCAACTAAATTATTTTTCCTAGTATATTAAGAATTTTAACTTTCTCTTTTGAGATGAGTGACTACACCATAGGGTCTTCATCCGTCACCTCAAAAGGGGGGTTTATATCAAGGAATTTTAAAAATCAATTATAAAATTAGAAATGATGTTAATTTTCTATTTACTTCCTTGATCAAGAAGTGGATTCGCTGATGGTGACCACCAAATAAGTTTAGGCTATGTTTAAACATTGATCAAAAGTTTTTTTGGGTTCTGAAGACTCTTAGAGAATTGTTGAATATATTTTAACACTTGTAAAAAATATTTATGGTATAACATTTGGGGCTATATCAAATATGTGTATTCATTCATATGATTTATTTTTAAATTTAAATTCAAATTTTAAAAGTAAAAAAAAAAATCAAAATATATCTTGAGAATTTGACATGTTTCATTTTGTATTTGTTTTGGGTACATTAGCTAAATAATGTGTACAAAAGTTTAGGTTGAGTGTATGTCAAAAAAATTATTTTTCTCAAATAATAGAAGGTTTGTGTTTTAATTTATTTAAATTTATACTTGATTCACATGTGCATCTCACTCACATATCGACATCAAAGTGGGAACATTATGTAGAAACCTTAGTTTGTGACAATACCTTTATTCTCTATATCTTATCCCTAATACCATATTTGGAAAAAAATGTATATTTTAACTTATTTATTATAAAATAAAATCCATATGTATAAAAATAGTCCACTGAGTGTAAAAATCACCTCGAAACCTTAAAAAGGTATTTGTTAACATATTTATACTATTAATTACCTTTTATTTAGTCATGCCTAAAAAATAGAGACAAGATTATATTTAAGATAGACTAATGAAATGTATATTTTCATATGAGATAAAATTATTAACTGTCCATTTTATATTTATGGATTTTTTTTTCACTTTGATGATGATCATACATATTTAATTTGGCATTTATACATTTATAAAATCAATTAGCATGGATAAGTTATCTTAGATTAAACTATGTATACAAAGTCATCTCAAACCATTTATGTGTAATAGAGGGAGATATACATATCACACATAAAGAATAGAAATAAAATATAACATTAAAGTTAAAGCATATATCCAAGAATCATATCGTTTATATTTGAAACATTGTCATTCTATCTTGATCTCTCATCATTTCCTTTGTGCCTATAGAGGGTATTAGACTATAATAGTGGCATTATCACTTCTATAAAAGACGAGGTTAAAAAACCTCACTTGAGATATATCTTTCACACACTCACATAACTACGTGGAAATATGATTTTGTGTGTATGAAATAATTTTTTTTATAATATTTCCTTGATATTTTATGGAATCTATTATTTTTTGATTTCTTAAGTTTTAGGATAGGACAAGTAGAATAATCTTATACTTTACACTTTCTTCATGAAATAATTATGAAGTTAAGACACATCCATAATAGAAAATAAATAATGTAGATGTGATAGATAAACTTATCTTTGAAACCCTAACATGAAAGACATAACCAAAAAGAGACCAACATGTCCAAAATGTGGTTGTCATAAGTCTATATATGGATCACATACATAGTGTATGGTTTTATCCAAGAGAAATACATAGTTTATATATTTAAAAAATATGTTACATATAATAATTAAAATTAGGTTATGGGCTCAAGTTCTTAGAACAAAAAAACAAGTGTGGTCACTCATTATCCATTTTTATATTGTATTTACTTAATATATTTCCATTGTAGCACTTGGAATTGTTTTTATTTTGAAGTTGTTCAATATACATAGATTATATACTTATATATATATATATATAATATCAACTAATTTATTTATTACTTATTATAAAACCAAAATTATGGTAAACAACTTTATAATGTAAAAATATAATATAAATAATAAGAAGAAATATTTATAAGATATAGGTACTATATAATGTTAGGATCACCATTACACTTATGGCACACCATGCTCCTTTCTAAAAAATACACCAACAAGATTAGATACAATTATCATCTTGGTCTTAGTACAATAATTTCTCATTATTTTTTCATTTCACTCTAAAAATATAGGGCTTGGATTGCCACAAAATAATAATAATCTTACCTCATTCATGAACTATTTTTTCATATTGTGTTCTATAATAATTTGATTCAAAATATTTAAGAAACCATTTTCTTTTAATTATTATATTGACCATCTAGTTTCACTTTGTTCACTCCAATCCACTCATAACCATTAATTTCACCCTTGAGAAGCTTCTAGTTACACACTCCAAAGGAATAAGATGGTGTAAAATGAATCATATTTCATTTATTTGGGGGAAGTTTATATTGAATAGGGATGTTAAAATCCATAAATAAAATTACCAAATGAAAAAAATATGGATGTGATAAGGAGGGAACCTTAGATAAAAAAAGTATTGAAAAATGTCATGTTTAAAAATAAAAGCAGAGTGTCATTTATAGGATAATCAAGAAAACAAAGGAATAATAATAATGATGATAATGATATTTGGAAATAAGGATAATGTGGAAAAGATGGAAAATTATTTTTCTCATGGAGATTGAGTAAATTCCCAAATATGAATGCTCTGAAATAATAAATTTGGTGTAGTAGGAATTATGAGATTAGATAAAAAGGTGACATAATTAATTCTAATTATAGGCTCATATAGTGAACTAAAACACTAATTTTTTATGGTCTAATTAAATGAATAAAGGAATTTTATGATGAGAGATTAAATACATAAGATCTGACATGATAGAATAAAATTATTTCAATGATCTAAATGGTATCATTTTAAATATCTCATGGTGTGAAGGATGTTTAATATTAAGTTTTTGTCATTTCATCACTAAATATGTTTTAATAGACATATTCATGCAATTTAATAAAATAATGGTGAAAAATGAATATTGAGGAATGTATTTTAATAGATTATTAGGTTTAGAATCAAGCGGAAAATGGCTATTTAACCTCAAGCATGATAAAAAAGTAACCATTTTCATTGGTTTTATCATAGGGCCCAATGTTTGAAGAGCTTAATCTCTTAAGGGTGAAGAAAGACTATATGCGAGTTTTTGTGTGCATATGCCTTTACCATGATAAATCCAAATTATTAGATCATATAGGTCCAAAGTATGAAAATGTGTAAAACAACTATGTTAGGTCATCTCCATTGCTAAATTAGAAAGGTGTAGCATAGACTATAAGGCTAAAAAAAATGCGGTGATTAATATTTTAATGTATGTTTTATCTTTAGAGTTTAAATAAAAATGTTCAACATCATAAAAGTAATAAGTAACTAATTTAGAAAAATAATTATTTGTCCATTTATTAACGAATACTTATAACTAAATGGGTTATACCTAAAAATGCAAAAATGGACACTATATTTTAGGTTTTTCACCTTTATCTAAATGGGACCAATGGGACACATTTTAAATTCATAATAATGTTCCACATGGTGCAAATGGATAGATGAAAATTGGATACCAAAAAAGTATTCTAAAGCTTAAATGATTACAAAAGGGGTATGTTCCACTTGTGTCCAAATTCCCCTTCAAAAATTGTTTAAGTAATCTTCATTGAGAAAAATATGCTTTGGGAATGGTTGATTTGTTTCAAATTTTCCATCCCTTTCCACTTGTTAAAGGATCTTGTCTTTACAAAATATGCAATTTTTATCCTAAATGGATACCTTTATACCATCTCAAGAGTATTTTTATTTATAGTCTATAATATATGAATTCTACGTTAATATTTATTTTTTTCCATTTTATTCAAAGAAATCTTTCATTTTATCTATATTGAGTTTTTATGAGCATTTTTTTTAGTTGAATATTTTTATTGTTGTTCCAATTCATGAAGAACAATGTTGATGAAGAATTGGGATCATGGAGATATGAAGTCTTATAAAAATATGAAAAAGGTATCAATTAACAATCTAACATGTATAAGGTATTTCAAATTGACTAAAATTTTCTCATCATTATGTATTATATTTATTCCATGTAGAACATTTATTTTTTAAAACTATGTTTTTACATTATTTATCTCTTGTGATTTCTACACAATTATCTTAAATGAATGATGAATAATTTTTGAAAATATTCCATTTATTCATGTATATTGATCATTTATAATTCCTTAAATTCATGGAGTAATTTTTTGTAGATGAATTTTTAAAATGTTTCAAGGATTTTATGAGTAGGTGAATTTGTTACCCTATGGATGGTAAGCTTTGGTTTTAGTAATTTGATCAAATATTTATTAAATATTGTGAACTTATATTCTTTTAGAGTCTTAATTAACATAATAAATTATATTAAATGAATTATTTATCTTTATATAGAGCCCAAATATTTATTTGACAAATCATTAAATGGGTCTTACAATTTTTATGATCCTTGTGTTGATAATTGATTCAATCTTAATGTTAAACATTATCAATGCATAAATTAATCATATATCTTTCACATATTTATCATTGATTTGAAGTATTTGTTGTAAACCAACTTAATATAATTTATCCTAATGTTTACATCTGACTATAATTATAAGGTGGGTTTAGGTATTAGTATATTGTAAATTTATTCTATTTCATCATTTATGATATGTATTTCACTGATATAATTAAAAATGAAGGTGTTATTTTTATGTGTTTTTTTGCTTCATTAGTTTATAATTATATCATTAATTATGGATATTCTTGGGTAAAATATTAATCATTTAAATTTACCCTTATCTTTCAAATATACTTAGTTGGTTTAATATTAATTCATTAACTTGGGCCATGGTTTCATATATCATTAGAAGAGTGTGAAAAAATGAAGATATGAGAGGTTATTATTAGTAATATGTTTTAGGTTCTGATTTAGAGGTTTTTTTACATGGTAAATAATGCATGTGTTAGTAAAACTCAATTGGACATGTTAACATCGAGGATCTTACATATTATCCATAGTTTATGCACATGCATTTTTTCCACAAATGTACATATATAAACCCAATAGGGAAAATCCCCTACTTTAAAAAGCCAAAAGTGTGGAATGTATAACTCCTTTGGCTATTGTTTCTTGAAGTATGAACCTAGTTTATGAGATGATTGGAAAGATTTGTTATTTAAAATTTCATCTTTATGTCCCTTTTCTATTAAAATATCAAGGTATATATTTGAGGACCAAAATTTTTGTGTTGATTTTGGGGAGTAGTTTGACTCACTTGTTCATCTAAAATATTCATCATCTAATGTAAAATTAATTGTTACCATGGATTTTAATGTGTTCCTGGGTATTGAAATTTGATTTTTTTTATTAATGGCAATAATAAAAAATTTAAACTAGGGGCTTGACCTTATATAAGGAACAAGCATACAAGTTTTAAAAATCTAAGATAAATATGAAGGACTGTTGCCAAAGAAAAAAACTACATTATAACAGCAATACGATAGAAAAATAACACAATAATAATAAAAAAATAATGAAAAAATAGCAAAGACATCTTAGTATTTAAGGCCTTCAAAGACCTCTTCCCAATTGTGAATCATCATTTTTGGGTCTTTGTCCATCTATCTATATAATTGGGGTTATTGACCAGTTTCCTTTGAAATCAAAATATCCTTGCCATTCTTGTTTAAAATAGCCTCTGCCTGGTCCATCTTAGCCCCAATCAAATTCCTAAGAGTCTTCATACTTGAAATGTTATTATTCATAATAGCTTTACTAACACAAACCAATATATTTATACTTTATTTTAATTCTTAAATATATCACTCCATATTGAACACTTTAAGTCTCTTCACCTGAATCCCTATTTCATTATGTTCTTCTTTCTTTCCTTGATCACTAATTTATTATTTTAAATTCATAACATAATATTTCAAAAAATAGTGTTACATCATATACCATATTAGTAAGGAATTTTGAAGACATAATTCTTCCTTAAAATATTTAATCTTGTTTTGATTTTTAACGTTCCCTACCACATTTTCAAACCCATCATTTAACTTATGCTTACAATTGATCTTCTCATCCAAAAAAGGTAAAATTATGTCTCCCTTGGTTTTGATAAGGTGTAAACCCTCTATAACCTCTTCAACCTATACTTATAGAATATGTAGGATATTTTTCTTGGTATTTACTACACATTTTAACTCTTCCCCATCACCTATATTAGATTTTTTATCCTTGGAGGCACTCTTCAAGTTATGTTTGAACCCCCCCAATTATCCTCTGTTCTTCTAGTGTAGGTTTACATGAAGGGCCCTTATTAATATTTTTACAATACTTATAGATCAATAATATGACATCCTAGTGAAGGGTCTCTTTTTTCCTTTCCCTCTTGACATCTGTTACCAAACCCTTGAGAGAGTGAAGGATGTAAAATGGTAAGATTAACATAATAAGGCATCTAAAGTAGTTAGAAAAGACAAAATGAGAGGAAATATCCACATTTTGACTACTTTTAAGGGTGATATATATCATTACCTATTTATTAATTTCATTAAAAGGATGTGGAAAGTCCTCCCAGAAAAAATTGCTTTGCAGAGGATTAAATATTCACCATCTAATAAAAATGCGTCCTTCTCATCTTTGTAACACTTCGTAGTTTTATAAATTTTTGTAACCTCTACCTTCAGACATGTTACTTGAATGATGATTTATTCTATAATTTCAATAGAGGAGCCATTATTCTCAATAGTTTTATCCTTCCAACCCTTCACAAATCTAGTATAAGCATGTATGTAAAGTCCTTTAATCTATTACATGAAATTGGATATACCTCATATTTGAAATTTTAAGTTATATCACTTAGATATTATTATTTTTAATTATAAATATGTTGGATTAATTCATGTTTCTCATATCCACTATGCTCTGAAATCAAAATCATTTATAGAGACCTTTTTTGATTTTTTGATTCATTTTAAATATTCCCCTTACATTTTTTTGTTTTGTGGAATTATATTCTATAATTAAAGTATACATGTGCAATAGTATTATTAATGCATGGCATATATGTATCAAATGATCATAGAATGCCATTCTAAGTTATTTTGATTTATTCTTATAGTGAAGGTTTCTAAATCATTAGTGTAGTCAAATATGAATTTTCATATAATTTGGTTTTTTATTAATCATTAAATAAGTGGTGGTTCATATTAATTTTGACAAAGTATGTTGTGTATTTTTTAATTAGATATTGTTGGTTAATTTTCATTATATATGTAATGCTAAAATATTTGATATATTATATGAAATTTATATTATTTGTAATTTATTTTCCCATTCAAAGGTGTACTATCAATTTTAAATTCAAAATTTTGTCAAGTGGAGTCATAATTATGAGTGAATATTTTCATAAAAAACTAATACCATGTTTCTTACTTTGAAACTATCTATTGTGTATTTTTCATAGATATTTTATGTGAATTAATTTTCATCGATTCATAGTGAATTCATCGATCAAATATGTCTAAAATTTAATTATTTTAATCAAGGTTTACCCCAAATATGACTTACAAAGTTATAAATATCATTACAAGTTATCAACCTAATGGATTTTCATGTAAATTTTAAATTTTACCTAATAAGATTTTTTTTTTAATTATATAGGGTCAATAAAGCAATTTTTATAGGGGCCCTATAACCACTAGTTTAAATAAAAGTAGGATAAAGCAAAAAATACTCAAAGCTCAACATAAAATTCAAAAAGAAAGCCTTCAATTGAGAATAAACTAACCAAAATCCCATAATAAAAAATATTGACCAATATAACTTACATCATAAACATGAATGAACACAAACAAATTATTAGCTAGAACTAGAAAGCTCCTCAGAACTTGTATTATCCTAACTAGTCCCCTACTCTTTCTCAATCTCCTGGTTGGATTCCTTTAGTAGAACCCTTTTAATTATACCCCTGGTATGATTCAAGGAACCTTCATCCAATGCTATAATGGTCTTATCTTGCATAAGATATTCTTTAAAAATTTCCACTGGTTCAATTTTCTTTTCTGGCAAAGTGTCTTCTATCTTTCGAATCACATCTAGGTCTTTTTTGATCTTCACCATAGCCACTCTTAACCAATTATAGTCAGAAATGAGGTCTAAAATGGCCATCCCAACTTTTTATAACTCGTATAAAAAACCCCTAATTCTCTATTATGCTAGCCCATTAAATATTCTAGGGATAGGGCTAGGTTGACATTAGGGGTGTTTGCCTCTTTGGCAATAGTAGAGGTGATTTTATATTTTTTGGCTAAAGGTGATGAAGGGGAAAATAGGCAATTGATAGGAGTATGATAAAGGCTAGTAGAGGGGTTGAAGGATCCTGGGTTAGGGGAAGCCTCCTCATTGTCTGAAGGCTCAATGGATTCAATAAGAAGGTCTTCATTCAAGAGTAGGGGTTTGATTGGTAATGAATCTCCTTTTTAGACTAAAAAATAAATCAAACCATGGTACATAATGTCATTTTTATTTCTCACTTGGTATATTAGATTAATATTCTCTAAGGATTTTAAAAAGTAGAAAGGAAAACTTGTAACCTTTAAAATGATTGAGTGGAAATAAGTGGTGCAAGAAAATAACTATAAACTTACCTTTCAACGTGATATATTTCATCACTTAAAATTAGATATTTGGCCATCACTTTGGGCGGTTAAGTCTAGGGAATAATTTTTGTCAGTCTTCATCTCCTCATTAGATTTGAACTTTTTTGGCATAAGCTCCAACTTTTGAGTGTTGTCTTCTAAAGATTTCATACCATTACATGACATGCCCATCACCTCTCCAATATTTTACTCTAAGACCTTAATGCCTAGACCCCTTATTTTAATTATTCATTTTTTCCATGCAAGAAAAAAATCCCTTGATAGGTTTTCATCATGGCTAGTAATGCATTACATAAATGAAGTCTAACCCGCTTTATAGAGTTTTTTCCAAACTTTCCTATTATTCTAAACATTCAAGCATAAAAGTGGTTCTAGTCAGTCTCTTTCACCCCCCAATATCAACTATTTATAAGGAATAATGCCTATAAACTTAACTTTTATGTTTAAACATTTAGAGAATTTAAACAAATTAATGTTCCCAATGGTGTTAAATGCAAAATTGGGGTGGAAATCATTAACCAACACAATATTTATGGTATTTATTATTGCATCATTTAGGGTATACCTAATCAACTCAAGGTGATGACTAGATGCAATCATAGTTGAGGGTGTTAAGGATTTGGGATGGGATATGATTGAGACTATCTCACATGACCAAATTATCAGTGCACACACCAAAATTGGAAAGATTTTTCATTATAAATTTCTCTTCCCTATACACATGGACTATGGAAAAAGGTAAAAAGAAAGTAAAAGGTTACATGCATCATCTATTATAGATTTAATGGTATGGGATGGGGTGACTTTACCATTAAAATCATGAATAATATTGAGGGAGTTGCCTTTAATGATAATATTGGGGATGTGGAGACAAGAATCAAGTTAACCCCAAAAGGTGGCCATGGACTCAGTGATGTGGTTGGTTTGGTGACCCAAGGGATATGCACAAGTAAAAATAACCATACCAACATGATCATGAATCACCCCTCCCCCCAGCTAGTCTTGGGTTGCCTTTCGATGTACCATTGAAGTTAATCTTGAGCCACCCATAAGTGGGAATCAATTATTTCATGGCATGATCAAATACCACTGATGGTGCCATTTCTACAATTTGAGATAAATTCTATGAACACAAAATAAAAGATTCAGATGGGGAACACTTGAACTTGTCTTTGTGGATAAAAGCTTTCCAATTCTCTACTATAGAAGAACACAGATAATTGAAGAAAAATCTATATTGAGATCTCCTATTCTCAAAAATATGATCATTCCTAGCCTTCCATATGGCCCAAAAGAAATTAGGGAGGGAAAGGGTCCACAAGAAGGAAAGAGACAAAAATGACCATAGGGGTTTTTATTTATAAATAAGATCCTAAATGGATCCTGGGTAGACCTAAGAGATTAAAAAAAGATTAAATAACATGTAGAGCATTGAGAGGCTGAGGGGGCAATCTAGAAACATATGATGAATTGAATCTACATAGGCAAAGTAGAGTGAGCAATGATTAAGAATTTTAATACCCCTTTTAATAAGATTATATGGGGTAAGAATTTGGTTTTAAGCATCTAACCAAAAAAATGTTGATCTTTAGGGTAAGGTGTTTGATCTAGAGAGTTCACCAAAGATCCCATTGATCCTTTAGATCCATCTCCACTAAATATCCAAACTTCACTGAGTAAGTCCCACTATCTTTAGTGAACCAAAGAATAGAATCCTTCTTCAGAAAGTGAGGTATGTGAATTTGTTGATTTTTTGAATTAAGCTCAAGAAGAGCTTGAGATTCCTCTTAAGTGGTGTTATCTAAATTAAGGAGTTTCCATTCTAGGGAGCCTTTAGAGATATCCTAGTATTATTTTACTTTAGTGCCCGATTTATCTCTAAATTTGATAGAAAGGCTGGTCCATGGATGTTGAAAGTTGAGGGGGATTTAAAATAACCAAGGATCATCCAAAAAATCCACCAATTCCCCATTGCTTGTTTTCCACCTATAACCTTTTTTTAGGATCTTATTTTCATAAGAGTCTACTTTCCAAAATGTCAATCCATCCATCAGGCCTTCCTCTCATGGGAATGTATATTCATTATTACCCTCTATGTATTTAGTCTTAACTATTTGTGTTTATTATTTATCATATTTAAGGATTTTCCATCCCATTTTAGCAAGAATAGCTTTGTTCATGTCTCTTAATTTTCAAAGTCTAAGTCCACAATTTATTTCAGGTAGACAAGCCTTATCCCAATAAACTAGGGGGAATGCAAACCTTTCTTTCATCCCTTTCCATAGGAAATTACATTGGATCTATTATATTCTATCTATAGTTTTGTTTAGATTTTTGAAAAGAGATATGAAGTATATTGGGATACTCTGAATGGTGCTCTTAAATAGTTAGAGCTTACCAACTTGAGTAAGGAAGTGACCTTTCCATCTCATGAGTTTATTATGAATTATATCCACCAGCAGGTTCTAGTATTCATCTTTTAGTTTACCTATAAAAAGAGAAAGTCTAAGGTGGATGGAAGGGAACTTCCCTATCTAACAATTGAGGATGTTAGTCAATTTATTTTTAAGGCCTTATTGGGTGTTAATGAATAAATCAAATCTTTTTTTGAAATTGATTCCTTGATTGGACACTATTTCATAATCCAAAAGGATCCTTTCAAAATTGTTAACTTCTTATATTGTGGCTTTTCCAATTAAAAAGGTGTCATCAATAAATTGTTTATGAGAGACTACCCTAGTGCCTTGAATGACTCTGATTCCTTTAATGATACATATGTTTTTGGCTACAGTTATCACTTTTCCTAGAGATTTATCCAGAATGATATAATTATAAGGAGATAATAGGTATCCTTATCTTAGACCTCAGTTGGCCGAGAGGAAGCCTTTTAGGATCCCATTGACTATGACCAAGAATGTGGGAGTGGATATGCAACTTCAAATGATGGTTCTAAAGAAGGAATTGAATATGAATTTCTCTAATATTTTATCTAAGAATATCTAGGAGACTCTATCGTATACACTATTCATATCAAGTTTTATGAACATTCTATTATTATTATTCAAATGTTTGGATGGATTGATTCATTTATGGTGATTACACCATCCATAATTTACTGGCTTGAGATAAATTATCCTTGATGTTATGCTCTGATTCTCTCTAGAATGGGTTGGATTCTTCTAGCTAAATTTATTGTACAAAAATTTTAAGCCATAAAACATAAGCTTATCAGTCTCAAGTCTTTGAGATGATTTACTCTAGGATTTTTTGAAATGATCACAAGAAAGGTATTGTTCAAGTATTTCAGAATCACTCTTTCTCTAAAAATTTCCAAGACAACAACTTTCACCTCCGTCTGAATGATATCCCATAAATTCTAAAAAAATGAGAGGGAATCCATCTAGGCCTAGGGCCTTACCTCATTCCATTGATAACACTATGACCTTAATATATTATACCAAGGGGGTTTCAAAAATGTAGTATTTTTAGCTTGAGAAATAAGGCTTAGGATGTTGTAAATACTTTTCCCCTACAAATAGTGCTTTAGGGAGCCACTTTATTTGAGAAAATCTTGGAAGTATTGAATAATTTGGGCATTAATATCTTACAACTTCATACATTTCCTTCCATCATCATGTATGAGTTCCAAAATCAGATTTTTGTTCTTGTTTCTAGATGCCTGTTGATGAATTTTTTTTGTGTTCCTATCCCCCTCCTTAAATTGAAGGAATATAGACTTATATTTGCATAAATATTATTCATTATCTTTAAGATTATGATAGTCTCTAAGAATATCCTTCTCAAGAGAATAGGTCTATTATCAGTACCATGAAAAGAGGAGAAGATTTCATGTTTTATGAGTTCTTCTTCAATGTGTTTCTTTTGAGTAAAGATATTAGCAAAAACCTCACTATTCCAAACATTTGGTTTTGATTTTAAGTGATTGAATTTATTAACTAGGATGAACATGTCAAACCTTGAGAAGGGTTCTTTCCACCAAGCCTTTATGTCTTCATGTAGATTTAGGTGGTGTAGACACATAAATTCAAATCTAAACAAGATATTTTTCATTTTGGGGATAGTATTTCAATCAAATGTGATAGGATTATGATTCAATCAAATTATAAGAGGGAATATAAAGAGATACTATGGTGAAGATCCTAATATAAGGATACTAGACACCTGTCTAGTCTAACCTATATTAGATCCTCCCCTATCCTTTAGTTTGTCTAGGTAAAAGGATTTCCTTTAAGGTTGATATCCACAAGCCCAACTTATATTATGAAATCATTGAGGTCCACCATGTTATCTGATAAATCATTAATGCCATCTTTCTTTTCCATTAGTAATAGAGGGGAATTGAAATCCCTTAAGAATAGCCATTTCCAATTACTGTTGATTCTATTGAAAGCTATTAGGTCCTCCTAAAGCTTTCTCCTAACCAGTCTAGAATTGGGAGCATAAAGGTTATATATTATCCATTCCTCCTTGGATATTTTGATTTTGAAGAGTATATCCATATGATATTTTCTCTTGATGAGGATTCCCCCTTCCAATTCTTGAGGGTTTCATAGGATGGCAATTTTACTTGATGTACCATCCAAGATCATACATAACGGCTTTGATTATTTACATATTAAGTTATAAAATTTTTAGAACAATTATTCTAACATTTTAGTCTCTTGTAAAATAACAATCATTAGGTTGTTTTTATTTATTAAATTACCAACCAATTTTTGCTTCTTGGGGTTATTCATTCCCCTTAGGTTCCAAAAAATGAACTATTGATGCCTGAATATATATCATAGGTGCCTAGAATATTCAAAAACACTTCTCATTTTAGAATTCTAGGAATTAAATGCATGAGTTTTAGGTTGTGATAATAATATTATCTATTGATGATATAGAGGAAACACAAGTGGACTATTTCATAATATTTATAATGTTTGGTGGTTGGGAGTCACCATGGCCAAATAGTTAATATGTAAAATGTGAAGTATGTTATACTAATAACTATGAATTATGATTAATAAATAATCTAAAGACTAATATAATATGGATATTCACAATGAAAATTAAACTAGAGTGATCTAGTTAAAAAAGGAATAAAAGGAAAGGTAAGGTAGAAAAGAGATGTTGTTGATCCTCATTTCAAACATCATGACAAAGTTCAAATATCATCCAAGCATGCACTTAACCAATATATGACACGAAGTATCATAAGATAAAATTATATCACGCATAGGGAAAACATCTAAGGATGGTGTGAAATAATGAAAATGAGAACCAAGTTCACTTTAAATATTTACCCCTATAAGCAAACAACATTAGCCCAAATGCAAGAAGAGTAAGAAAAGGAAATGAACCATAGATTGGAATAAGTTAACATCTCTGAATTCAAATGTACACACCAAGAATTCATAATAACCATTAAAATATATAATTAAAAATGAATAAATGAGAGAGAAGCTAGGATAAAAAAAGACACAAACAAATTTGGACAAACTTTGCAGAATTCCTTGCTTATAATAATTGCTCAAAAGTTACAAAGTAATTTTGGCTCTAAGAACTCCCTCTCTTTTATATTTGAAATTGGATAGAGCTCTTCATCCTTCCTCAAAACACACTTTCAAGATACCATGACTATATATTTGTTTAAATTTCTCATTAGTGGTCTATAGTTCAATTTTTCTCAATCAAATTCTCTTACATAGATGATAATTCAACTTATCTAGCTTGATTATGGTGAATACAGAGCTCAATTAGGGATCCCATATGTGATTAGGTATTTTTTTAAGGTTTTTATAGTGATATAATAGTGGAAACTACTTGAATATGAATAATCTTTGTTACTTATATATTACTTAAACTACGTGATTATGCCCTTGTATTTCTTGGGACTGCATGCCCTTCCACTTGGCACATTATAATGATGTGGTTCCAATGTGGAATATCTATGGCATCCATGTGACATTTTCATGTAATTTTTCTTGTTCATATTAAAAAATGACCTTTGCCTTTTAAAATTCTTGCTTAATTCACATCATTGGATCATCTTTCCATGGATTAATGTAAATCATTGATCTTGATATGAGAAATTGTACCTCTTACTCTAAGGACTATTGATCTAGATGCGTACACTCATACATGAACCATTTATATTTAGAATATTCTTGAACTTTAATTTGTGGCTTCTAGATATGTCACTTGTCACTTTTACATTTGCCTTGACTTTTCAATGTCCATCTTACACCATTGGACCATCCTCATTCAAGAAAACATGCTCCATTGGATCATGATCTTGAAGGTTAAATGCCATTGGTTGCCAAGTGTTCTTTGGATAATATTGTGACACTTGTCACCTTCTCATTTATTCTAGGGCTCTATTAAATCTTTGACCCAATACTCATCATTGGATCAATCTGGCTCAAATAAATGCATATTATTAATCTCATGAAGATGTTCAAGTTTTATCTTAGGTTTAGGTTCTTTTACTTCAAGATCAGACCATTAGATCTTAATCATATATAAAATGTGGAATGTTTATCTTATAAATAAAAATAATATTTAAGTCAGTGTTTGAGGAAAAGAAAATTTTAAGCTACAATCTTAAACTAATGTTTTTATTCATATTAATAAATATGAGTAAAGATTTAGGATAAGGTATTAAGCTAAGTTATAAACATAATAAAGGGGACCCCACACATAACATCAAGACATGGCATGAATTCTTAGGATAAGGCCTCTTAGGCTAAGTCTATAGACATAAAAAAGTCCCAGTGGTTAGTTAGACCATGTAGAGATAAAAGGGACCAAGGGGGATTAGTACATGAAGAACTTAGGATAAATATTTTAGACTAAGGTCTTGGTCATGTTAATAAACATGAATGTTACCTTAGGAAAAAATATGACTAGGTCACATTAAAGTGTTCCCATAAAAAATGTTCTCATCAAATTTCAATTAAATTCAAAGGGCATGATCTAGGGTAATTGGAGTCAGGGTTTTAAGTAGATCAAACATGAATTATACTTGATTTCAATAGAACAAAGTCTAATCAAATATCAAATCATTATTAGATCATAAAACCATGACATTAATCATTCCAAATGGATTCCATTAGAGCTGTGACCTAAAACATAAAGATCAAATGTTAACAACTTTAGACAAGATCAAATCAAAATTATAAACAAATAATCCAACTAGACCATGGTGTGAATGACCTTCAAATAAATATAATGTGAAAAACACTCTAATGGTACTTTGATTAGATGAATTTTCAAATTTAGGGTAAAATTTTTCATAATTTAAGATAAGGGTCCCCATTTTTTAGAAATGGGGGTATGTTGACCTCAATAAATGGTGATTTCTAGGGGAAACATAATAATATGTTAGAATTTAGAGACTCTGGTTTAGAATAATAATTAAGATACTTATTCCATTTGATCAGGTACCATTATTAAGATCAATTCATGGTTAAAAAAATTCTTGTACATGTAAAATTAGGATCAAACATCAGTACATAACCATGCTATGTGTGTGCTTTGATTCCACTTATTGATTTTCACAAGATTAAGAGAATAACTTCCAAGTTTGTGAATTTAACCATTAACATTGACTTTAAACATGTTTGTATATTCATTAAAAACCATGTTTTAGTTTAGGGAAGGCTTAGGCATTTATTTTCTACCATCCAAGCATCCATAACCCTAATAGAGATACCTTTGGATTCACTCAAGGCCTTGCTCCAATACTAGTTAGACGTCCATAGCCCTAATGGAGTTTAACAAAATCACCTTTGCTCAGAAAGATATTTAATTTTACAATAAGGTTCTTTTTTGTATTTCTCAAGTCATTTTGACTTTATAGCAAAGGGTGGGAACTAGGTTAGCCATGTTTTAGGATTTGACAATCATACTTGGCTATAAAATTTGTCTTTAGGCAATTAATGTTCTTTAAGCATAAGCATGATTGTATCTTAATAATCTAATCTTTTACCCTACATGTGAAGTACTTCTTAAAACCAAGCTTAGATAAGAACAATGTTAAAAATCCTAAGGAATAATTATTCTAACCATCAAACTTAACTAGTTTCTCTAAACTATAACATTAAGCTCATATTCTAATGACCTATGATCAACCAATGCTAAGAAAACATGCCTACATTCCTAAAATGTGGAGGTCCTTTTGAGCATCACATGAATCTTGAGCTGAGGACTATCCAAAATGACTTATTAGAAGCAAGGAACAAAGTAGAGAAAGAAAACACACTAAATAAAAAGTACATAAATAGAAAGTAAAGAGATAAAAAATATATATACAAACATATGTACAAACAAGGGACATGAAGGAGAGAATAGAAAGAAACTAACCTAGCCTACCTACACTAACACTAACTAGTATTAAAATCATTTCATGAAGACCCCAGGTGGGATAACAGAGAAATAATGCTTGAGGTATTGCCCATTGGTGGGTAGCATAAACTCTTCTCTTTGTAATTATTTTAGCTTGAAGGTATTGTCTCCAAGTATCTCAACAAGTTGATAAGGACCTATCCACAAAGGTGTCAACTTCCCATGTTTTCCCTTAGGCTCAGATGCTTTATCCCAAAGAACTAAGTCTCCTTTCCTAAACACCTTTATTTTTGAACATTTATCAAACCACCTTTTTACTATGGTTTGGTGTCTACTAAAATTGGCAAAATCCTCCTCTCTTACATCTTCCATCTGTATGATGTCCAACGACCTTGAATTTGTAAATTCTTGGTCCTCCTCTATGTAATATTTCATAAACCTATATGTTGGTAGCTTGAGGGTGATTGGGAAGATGGATTATTAAACATAAAATAGCAAGAATGGTGATGCTTTGAGAGATTATTTAACTCTAGTTCTATCTAATTAAAGGGCATACTTGAGAATCTTGTGCCATGTTCTCAATTTATCAACAACAAACTTCTTTATAGCCTTCATCAAGTTCTTATTCATTGATTAAGATACTCCATTACCTTGAAGATAATGGTTTGATGATAATTTGAGAATAATGTTGTTATCATATTCCCATTATATCATTTCAATGGATACAAAGGTAGATACATTATCATAGACTAAGGATATAGGTGTCCCAAACCTTGTGCATATGGTTTCTTCTAAAAATTGGATCACCTCTTCTATCCTTCAATATTTAGTTTCCACTACTTTTCCATCTAGTTCAATAGTCAGTAGCAGTCAAAACATACTTGGAAAAATTAGAGGAGATAGGATTAATTACCCCCATAAAATATAGTCACCATTGGGCAAAGGGTTGATCTATTATTAATAACCTTAGTGGCATTACTGCCTTGGCCTCTTTGGTGCTAAAAACTTGACATGAGTGGAACTCTCTCACATGCTTGTGCATATACTTGAAGATTGTAGGCTAGTAATAACTAGCCCTTAATATCTTGTTTGCCATTGTCCTTCTAGATGGATGTCCACTTCCTATTTTTTCATAGAAAGTGCTCATGATCTTGGGTACTTCACTCTTGGAGACACATCTCAAGTTAATTAATTCAAAGTTCTTCTTATACAACTCTCCATCCTTGATCATAAAATTATATGACTTTAGCCTTAGATATTTTATTTTTTCTTTACTTAACCCTTTAGGACAATAACCATTGATTAGTAAGTGGACAATAAGATCATACCAATCATTAAGTTTGAAACTTTGTTGCTCTACCTGCATAACACTTATCTTGGGATTAGTTTTGGTAATAAATTGAATTAAACCTTAGCATCTTACCAATTTGGTAGTCTTCATCTCAATGTCATATTCTTAGAGAATAGACATCCACTTACCTCTCCTTTCTCCAAGTTCATTTTGACTTAGCATGAGCTTAGTGGCAGGGTCTGGTAGGATTGCATACACCTTGTTCTTAAGAATATAATGCCTAAATTTTTTCACTACCTTGACCAAAGCATACGTTTTTTTGTTAGTCAAATATTAGTTCAACTCAACATTTTAAGGTTAGTGCTTAAAAAACCACTGGATGGTCACATCCATCTATATTTTGAGTTAGAATTATAGTTATTGTATCATCTAAAGCAAAGGAGTAAAGATAAAAATATTTAGTAAAGTATGGACTTATTAGGATTGGAGCTTGTCCAATTGCGTCTTCATTTTTCTTGAAATAATTTTTTGTCTCATTATAAGCAATCTTAGCCTCTTTCTTCAACATGTCATTCAAAGTTCTCACTATTTCTATGAAACCAAAAATAAACTTTCTTACAAAGTTAATCTTATAAAAGAATGAATTCAATTCCTTCTTACTATTAGGGGGCTCTATATTAGATATTGCATTTACTCTATTAGGGTCTATAGAGATTCCCTCTTTAGTGATAATATGTCCTAATAGTTTTACCTTAGTAACACATAAAATACTTTTCTTTGGGTTGAGAGAAATACCATACCTCTTGCATCTTTTAAATACCTGTCATAGGTGTATAACATGATCTTCCCTATTTTTAGCAAATATAGTTAGATCATCCATGTATATGATAATTCACTTACATACAAGACCTCGGAAGGCATGATCCATAGCCCTTTGAAAAGTGGCTTCTACATTTATCAATCCAAAAGACATTCTCTTGTAGGCAAATGTGCCCCATTTGGTAGTAAAATTAGTTTTCATCCTATATTTTTGGTTCACCAACACCTGATTATACCCTAAAAATCCATCAAGAAAAGACATCATGGTAGAACCATAAAAAATTTGGATTACTTGGTCAAGAGAAGGTAGGGGGTATTATCTTTCTCAAATGCTCTATTTATATTTTTGAAATCAATGCATAGCCTAATTTTTCCATTTTTCTTCCTAACTAGGACTAAATTAGCCACCCAAGTAGAGTGCCTAATGGAAAACACAATCTCGGCATCTAAGATCTTCTTGACCTCTTTGTATATTAGACTAGGTTGATAGGCCTTTGCTTTTGTCTGAAAGGTTTGTAGTTTTGATTTAAAGGTATAGTGTGAGTTATGACCTTTGGATCAAAGATATTTAGGTCATAATAGGAACATGATATGATATCTTTATAATTGGTCAAAAATTATTTGGATATTTTATACTCAATACTTGTATAATTTGTACCAATATTAACTAGCTGAGGTTGACCTTGAAGTCCAAGATCAATTACATTATAATATTTCCCACTTACTTTGTGAATCTTGATAGTCTCATCTAGTCTATTGGAATAAAAGTGTCTCTCTAAGGATATCATGCCTTTGGGGATCTTATTTTCATTCAATTAAATGACCTTGTCATAAAGTTTTTCTTCAATTCTATCATCATCAAGGAGACTGGCTTCATAAATAATTTGACCCTCAAACACTCCTGAACTAGTCATGAAGTCTATGACCTATTGATCATCATTAAATACTTGCAAGTGGTTGATGTTATCTGGTACTAAGGGACATGGGACTAATTTAATTATAAGGATTTGTAACTTGGAACTTTGATTATGAATAAGGTTGGATGTAGTTAAATCAAGTTCATCATCAACCTTATTTTCTTCCCTTGGGATTGGAATAATGTTGAAAGCATCAAAATATTCAATTAAGTCCCACATTATAAATTTTTACTTCTTAATATAAGACAACTTGCATTGATATTTACTTTTGACCTAATTGAATACTAATTCAAAATCACCAAAAACTGATAGTTCCTTGGCTTCATGTTTCATTATAAATTTTAATCCAAGAATAAGTGCTTCATACTCAACTAAATTATTAGTGCATGAGAACTAAATTTTGTAGGAGGCATTATGTTCTTTCCCTATGGGATTGATTAATACCACTCTTACTCCAAAACTTAATTTGCATCTAGCACCATCAAAATAAAGCTTCCATGATCTAGGAATAACATGAGAAGTTTTAGAGTTACATAACTTTATGGTGTCAAGAGTGTAAACACCAAGATCTAAGTTAACCATGTTGACCCTCTCATTGATTTCATTGTACTTGGTGATCATATGATACATTTTAGGTTATCTTTCTACCCTAATTTGGTATCTAGGTCCCTTCCAAAGCAACCACATATGTGAGAAATCTATTGACATATAACCATTTAAGCTCCTAGTCCAAGCTCTTCTCAATAGCATCCCTCAGAATTGGGAATGTCCACCACTTAGATATAAATGAACTATTGGATCCTTTGATTTGAGATAATTTGCATGTGAACATTTAAAAACTCACCAATTATTTTGAATCTTTAATTATCTAAAGTTAAAACACTATAAGATTTAATGAGAGTCAAGACTAGTTATTCATAAATACCTTTAGGAATAATATTTACAGATGCACTAGAGTCTAACAAATAGTTATGAGAAATCTTACCAAAATCCTGATTGTAAGTAGGAAAGGATGAAAATATACCTTACATTTGTGTATTGTAACATTAGCATGTGTAGAATTTTGAGACTTACTAAGCTTTTTAGACAAGATTCCAATAATAAATCCCTTTGTTATATGATTTGAGTCAACTCATGTAAGGAAATGTTAGCTTTGATTTTTTTCATGTCCTCCACTATATTATATCCAATCTTACTGGAAGAGTTATATACATCAACATTGGGTTTATAAGTACTTCGCTTAGAAGGCTCTAGATTGTTTTCTAAGGTAGTATCAGGAAGAGTCTTAAAGTTATTTGGAGGAGTTGAAGTGGTCAATAGTTGATTCTAATCCCTATTTATTAGAGGATAATTCATCTTTAAAAATTGTTAAAAATCATGAATCTCTTTAGGAATATCCTTAGGCTCATTATCTTCTTGGAAAGGGAACTCAAATGTCTCCACCATGAGAGTTGAATCAGATGCTCTAGATGACCTTGAAGAACTAGATGTACCTACATCACAATCATCATTAGAGACAAATTCAAAAGTATCTAACTCTTATTAAAAGGCTTCAAAAGCATTACAAAATTCAACATAGTCTATTTACCCATGCTTAGAAGTGTAATGAACTCTACAATAGTCAGGTAAAACAACATCAGTAAGATTTATATCAGGCACATTCTTGCCAGTAAATGGTACATTGTTATTGTTGTTGTGATAACTATCATTATAAAATCTATTAGTGGGCCTATTGAACCTTTGAAAGGATAAATTCCTACTAGAACTCTCTCTAGTATTACTTACTTGCTTTTTCAACTAAAGAAAGTCAGTGCTAAGATTTTGAACCATTTTCAAGATAGATTCACTCTCATTCTTTGGTGCCTCAAAATTATGAAATTGAGTATTAGCATTAGCTATAGGCATTAAACTTTTTGATCTTGAGGATGAGATCTATTGGTAGCATTATTCAATAATTCTAGGTTTTGAGTAGGATATGCATGAATTAAAGGTAGTTGGTTCAAAACTAGAAGTTATTTCAAGGTAGGCACATTTTGGTTGGCATTGGGAATGACATTAATAATAGGTAGATGTAGATTGACATTAGGAATGGAGTATGCCAATTATCCTTTGGGTTATATTTGGTTATTAATGATCACAACCTCATCATAAGCTAAAGCTAATGTATTCAAGGGCCCAATAGCTCTCTTTATAAACATATAAGTCATGGGATCTAAGACATCTTTATATATTTATAAAGCTAAAGCCTCATCTAGTCTACAAGGAACTATGGTCCTACTAACCATATTATAAAATCTAGAATTGAAGGATCTTATGGGATCATTTTCATCTCTTTTCAATATGGTAAATTGTTGGTACAATACACAAGGGCTAACTATTTTATCAATTTGATCAATGAAAACATTATTAAAATCAACCCAACTGGTAATGTAGTTTTTAGGAAGGTTTAAAAACCATTCATATGTAGCATCTTTTAAATTAAAAGGGAATAGTCTACATGCTACATATTCATGAGTCACATTTAGAAATCTTAAAGTAGGTTTAAAAATCTTTATGTGGTCTTTAGCTATTAAAATGCCACTAGGACTAAATGTTGGCAAATACTTTTCAAGATTATTTAAAATTCCATGTACATTGCATGTCACATTTATTGAAGAACCACCTAGCCAAGCCATACTTTAATAGGGATCAAAAATAGGAGTACCCTAAATTGGTGAAGTTGACAAATAATTTGAATATCTTTGCTTACCTTTGTCTTGCCTAGTTCTCCTATGAAGTTTTTATGAAAGTAGAGGTTTTCTAGTCTCTAAACATGACCTTGTCCTGATTCTTGGTAATTCCAACTTTTGGTACTTGAATACTATTTGAAATATAATGTGTTAGTCTTATCTTTATAGGGAACAATGATTAGACTTGTATATTATGAAAATTTTAAAAATATTTATATAAAGGATGACAAAGGAAAACAATCTTTAACTAAGCTAGCTCAAGTATATATCTAAACACATAAATTTGATTGATATTTACATGTTTAAGCTCAAATAAAATCTAATTTGCAAAGGATATATCAATATTTGATCAAAACAACTATTACTAACCTAAAACCTATTGAATTGACAAAGATTAAGCCATCTTTACCATAATCAAACATATATTTTCAAGGAGCATTAATTTTTGTCTCAAAAAAGCACAAAGATTGGTCTAAGGTCACAAAGATTAATGATCTTTACAAAATTGAGTAAATAATGACACAATTGTGTAAAGATTACACTAATATTTAAACACAATTCACACAAATGAGCAAAGATACTTTAAATCTACAAATATTTAAGTAAAGGCCCTCCTTCTAGCACTAGTGAAGCCCCTCTTGTTAATGCTTGAATATGTATCATAGGTGCCTAGAGTGTTCAAGAACACTTTAATTTTAGAATTCTAGGAATTTAGTGCATGAGTTACAAGCTGTGATAATACTATTATCTATTGATGAAAGAAAGGCAAAGCAAGTGGACTATTTCATAATATTTATAATGTTTGGTGGTTGGGAGACATCATGGCCAAATAGTTAATCAATACAAAATATGAAGTATGTTATGCTAAGAACTGTGAATTATGATCAAGAACTAATCTAGGATGGATATTTAAAATGAAAATTAAACTAGAGTCATTTGGTTAAAAAAGGAGCAAAAGGAAAGTTAAGGAAAAAAAGAGATGTTATTGATCCTCATTCCAAACATCATGACAAAGGTCAAATATCATCCAAGCATGCACATAACCAATGTATGGCATGAAGTAACATAAGCTCAAATCCTATCACACATCAGGAAAACATCTAAGGATGGTGTGAAATTATGATTATGAGAACCAAGTTCACTTTAAATATTTACCCCTATAACCATACAACATTAGCCCAAATGAAATAAGAGTAAGAAAACAAAATGAATCTAAAAATTTTCAATTAACCTAGCATTGGCATAAGTTAACAGATCTGCATTCAAATGTACACACTAGGAATCATAAAAACCTTTCAAATATATAGTTTAGAACAAACAAATGAGAGAGAAGCTAGGATAACAAAAGACAAGCAAATTTGGACAAACTTTGTAGAATTCCTTACTTATATTAATTACTTAAAAGATACAATGTAATTTTGGCTATAAGAACTCCCTCTCTTCTATATCTAAAATTGGATAGAGATACACATCCTTGGAACACCCTTTCAAGCTACCATGGCTATGGATTTGTTCAAATTGCTCACTTGTGGTCTACAGTTTAATTCTTATAGATCAAATTATCTTACATAGATGACAATTTAGCTTTTCTAGCTTGATTATGGTGAATACAGAGCTAAACTAGAGCTCTTATATGTGCTTATGGATTTTTTGAAGGTTTTTATAGTTCTCTAATGGTGGAATTTACCTAAATATGTATGATCTTCATTACTTAGTTCTCAATTATACCATATGATTATTCCCTTATATTTCCTGGGACTATGTGCCCTTTTAATTGGCATAATATACTAACGTGGAGATGATGTGGCATCTCCATGGCATCCAGTGGCATTTTTTTTTATAATTTTTCTTATTCATATTGAAAAATGATCGTTGCCTTTTGAAATTCCTACTTGATTTACACTATTGGATCATCTTTACACAGATCAATGTATATCATTGATATTGATTTGAGAACTTGTACCTCTCACTTTGAGGACTATTGATCTAGATGTGTATGCTCATACATAGACCATTTTCTTTTTAAGATGGTCAAACTTTAATTTGTGGCTTATGGATATGTTACTTGTCACTTCTGCATTCACCTTAACTTTTAAAAATTCATCTTGCATCATTGGATCTTCCTAATCTAAGCAAATGCAATCCATTAGATGATGATATTTAAGTTTGAAAACCATTATTTTTTTATTTTTATTTGGATAAGATTGTGACACTTGTCACCTTCTCACTTATCCTGGGGCTTTATTAAAGCTTTGACCTAATATGCATTGTTAGATCAATTTGGCCTAAGTAAACCTATATTTTTGATCATCTCGTGAAGATTTTTGAGATTTATATTAGGGTCACGGTATTTTAATTCAATCTCTTACTATTGGATATTGATCATCTAAACAAACATGGATTGTTGATCTTACAAATAAAAAAGACATTTAAGTCAGTGCTCAGGGAACATAAAATTTAAGCTAAGGTCTTAGACTAATATTTTTATTTATATTAATAAATATTAATAAATCCTTAGGATAAATTATTAAGTTAATTTATAAAAATAATAAAGGGGACTCTTCACATAATAACATGACATGGCATGAAGTCTTAGGACAAGGCCTTTTAGGCTAAGTCTGTAGACATAACAAAAGTCCCACTAGTTAGTTAGACCATGTAGAGATAAAAGGGACCAAGGGGGCTCAGTACATGAAGGACTTAGGATAAATATTTTATACTAATGTCTTGGTCATGTTAATAAACACAACTAGGACCTTAGGAAAAAATAGAACTAAGTCACATTAAAGTGTTCCTTTGAAAAATGTTCCCACCAAATTTGAATTCAATTTAAAGGGAATGATCTAGGGTAATTGGATTTAGGGTTTTAAGTAGATTAGACATTTATTATACTTAATTTCAATATACCAAAATCTAATAAAATATCAAATCATTATTAGATCATAAAACCCTAACATTGCTCAATCCAAATGGATTCCATTGGAGCTATAACTTGAAACATAAAGATTAAATGTTAGAAACTTTAAATAAGATTGAATTAGAATTATAAACAAATAATCCAACTATACCATGGTTTTAATGAACTTCAAATAAAAATAATGTGAAAAAAACTCTAATGGTACTTTGATTAGATGAATTTTCAAATTTAGGGTACAAATTTGTACAATTTAAGATGAGGGCCCCCATTTTCTAGAAATGAGGATATGTTGACCTCAACATAAACTTTATTACTTTTGTTTGGTGAAGTTGGTTTTAAGGTTTTTTGAAAACACTTGAATATTTCATTAGTAGTATCCTTCTTTCAAACAACATTCTTTAGGGTTATGTTAGGTTGTTTTTATCCTTATCTAGTATCTAATTTCTTCTAACCTCTTTTTGACTTATCCCATGTCCTATTTACTTTTTACTCTTTTTATAGAGTGTATCATTCTAATTTCTCATTATTATTCATGGTTATATTGTTTAAAGTTGTGGATTCATTTTGGGTAGAGCCTCTATTAAGAAACATCTCCAAATGGGTGGTGCTTGTTAGGCTTGGAAAAGGTTCTGTATCCTTAATACTTGGGTAGTTTGAAGATAATATTTGAGTTTTAAAATTTTTTATTAATGAATATATTAAAATTTAACTCATTAAACATTTTTAATAAAAATAAAATTTATCATATTTAAATCAAATTGTTTTTTTTATTTTGAATATTTTCGTTAGCAATGTGTATTCAACATGCTTGAATTAATATGATATTTCTAGCATGGTTGTGAATAGTTCTGGTGTGCTTGTAGTTCATTTGAATTTAAAATATATTATACAATATAAGTTAACCCATGGTCCTAAATTTTTTCTCTCCTACCCCACATTTTCTTATATTAGATACAATCTAGTTAATGCTTATTGAATTCATAATTTTTACTCTTATTTTTGTAATGGAATGTTAACAATGTTATCTGAGTTTCATGAAAGTGGTATTAGTATAGGGAAAGTTCATATTATAGAATTAATATGAGTTATAATAGTTATGAGAGATAAAATGGGATCCAAATGATTATATTGATTATCCAAAATTTGCATGATGATGCTTGAGATTTTTATTTTTCCTTTTTTGATTCAATTATTGATTCATGGGATACACTTAATAAATTGTTAAAAAATAAATATCAAGGTAAAAATATCCCTATAAGTTAAAAAGCACTATGCTATAACCCAAAACCTTAGCCAATTCCTTGAAATAAAATATGAATCAAAATTTAGGTTGATTACATTGGCATATGTTTATGGTGAATGGAGGGATCTATTACATTAAATAATATAACCAATTATGCATGTATTAGTAATATAATAATTAAAAATTAGTTTTAATATCATGCATAATTAATTTATTTGATTCAATTAAGTATTTTATAATCCAATCATAAAGGTAAAAGTGATGCACAAATGGGTCCCATCACCTAGTCACCACATAAAAACTTATCCTCCATAATATTGGTGAGACAATGACACACCTTTATTACCCAATAAAAAAATTTTAGACACAAACATTATTCCATTGGTAAATCAATCCACATATACCTACTTGACTTGCCATGATACAATAATTATTTTTAAAAATTGAAAATTTCTACCATATTACAAAGAATGAGATATACACCTTGTATCCATATCATTTATCATCCAAAATTTGTATGTAAGATATGAATTTAGGTTTAATTTAATTAATTTTGGATAATATTAGATCATGTAGTGGGAACATTCAATCATCAACCAAATAATGTGACCTACCTTATGAATCCCAAATTATTACTCCTACCCCCAAAAATTAGATAGCATTTGGAGAATTTAATTATTAGTGATCAACATTCATATCAATAAATTATGAATGGTAGACACCAAGATCATCCATGAGGATCTTTGAAAGTAGTAAAAAGATATTTCCATGACATGTACAACTTGAAAATGACATAGATGGTGAAAATGGAAAATTCTACACAATTTGTGAACCTGTTATGAAAATCATCTGATATAAATCTAATGAAATCAATCATATAAGGGATCAAAATTTTTATTTTTAATCTTTTCTCTACCCCTCATTAACTATGAAAAATTGGGAGTGACTCACAAAATTTACTTATTCTTATGGTTGCTTTGTAATACCTTTAGAGTAATTATGAAACTATTTAATTCATTATAAAAATATTAAGAAATATATTGTGGATGTTATCTTCACTTTATATTAAATTTAGTTATCTTAAACATTTGATCTTGTATAAAATACAATAATGTGTGAATTGAGATTATTAAGAATAAATGTTAAATTTTTTTATGTAATGATATATCCAATAGATTTATTACATCCATAGATTTCATAGAATATCAATAAAATTCCAATTTAACATGTATTTCATGTTACCTCTCTCCTTTTACCCACAACACTTTTATTTCATTCACTACGCTAGTATAAGTAGTTGGTGTTTTGATATTTTACATTACCCTATGGGCAAGTCCAAACATTTAAGGTTTCCCTAAATATATTGGTCTATGATGGGTGTCATATCATCAAAAAATTAAGAATCAAAAATATTTTTTAGGCACACCTAGTGCGTCTCAAATTTAAATTTGTTTGATTTAAAAGACCATTCAAGATTTTGGTGAGAATCTTGACTTTAGTGTTGTAAGAGAACAAATATCATCACATAGAGACTTCACTCAAAAAGGCAATTGAGTTGGATTATAATAAGGATAAAAATAATCCATATCCAAAGTGTATATATTCAAGGGTTAAAAAATGAAATACTACCAAAAATGAGTGTTATAAGAGGGATATTATCTAGATAAATCCATTCCTTGCTTGAATAATCTCACAACCTATCTTGGTAATAATTTTTCCTTAAAATAAACCATGAAATGAAATAGCCTTCACCAATAAATTTAAATTTTTATCATCGAAATGATATAAAACATTTAATTTTAGTAGTCTATAATGATGTTCTCATAGCTTATCTCAAATTTATTCAATACTATATAGCGAAAAATATATTAGACCCATATATGATTTCTAATATGTCACTAATATTAGAGTAAGTTATTTACCTTATTACATGTTCACCTAGATGCTTTATTATTCCCACCCACTTATGTGTGGATATTTATTTTATCTTGTCTTAAATATTATGAAATATTACATATTATATTTTAGATATTATGGGGATAATTTTTAGTTGTTTCTATCCTTTATGGATAGCTATCTCTTAGTCCTTGGTTTGATCTTTAGCTTGATCTCTTAGTTATGATTGATATCTAGTTTGATTTCTTAGCTATGATTGATCACTTATCTTGATCTCTATAAGTAGTTAGTATTTAAATTCATTGTATATATATATTTAAGGATAATTCATTGTATTTGAATGTAATATTTAGATATATAGAGGATTTCCAATTGTATGATCTATTTGTGTATAATATACTAAGATATTATTTGAGCAATGCATCAATGGCTTTTATTGTGGTAATGGTTTATAGAGTTAACCCTGGGTGAGAGTTTTCTAAACTCTTTCATGGTATCAGAGCAATATCCAATAGTTATTACTTAGATCCTTAGCTTATCCTTACTCAAGATCTGGTATTCTCTTTCCTTACTAACTATGTTCTTCTCTTGCATCCTCTTTAGATGGTATTGAGAATGAGAAAGGTGTGAAAATAGTTCTAGTTTTTGGGGAGATTTCCTCTTTTTAGTGATTTTTATTACAAGTAATTTTTTCAGATTAAAGGAGTAAATAAAATCTCACCAATGCATCCATATTATCTAAAAAATACACAACCACCTCTAATTTCATCCTAGTTAGATATATGAGGCAAGATCTACAAGTTTTTGTAAATCCATTTTTTGGTTAAAAATGACCGTTCTTTTTCAAACTATGAAATGACTATAGATGGTCTCTCAAAAAATTTCTAGGTTTTATGTTTCTTTTTTTCTACTTTCCATATAAATTTGAAATTTTAATTTCATTAATAATTACAAAAGTTTGTAGTTTTACTGAGAAACACTATTTTCAAAAAATACAACTTTTATTTAACTATTTGTGATGAAACTATAAAAAATCACTCATTTTTTTGGGGTTTTGTTCACCTTATTTTCAAAATTTTAGAACATTTAAAAAAAATTATTTTCATTAATAATTAAAAAAATTATTATAGTTACTGAGTAGTACTATTCACAAAAAATCATTGTGAGGAGATTTTTTAAAGGGATTTTTTATTATTTTTTATAAAATAATATCCTTGGATATATTTTTTTAAATTTTTTATTAAAAATAATATTTTTTATTTGGAAGATAGGGAGGTTTTATATATATATATTTTTTTAGACATGTACCTTTTTCCGATATCATTTGTTGAAGACAAGATGGTGAGGCCTAGTTTGGTAGGTGGCCAAACCCCTTCACAAGTAAAACAACTTTATTATTTATTGATTTCACCATATTTATTGTAATCATGGACAAATTTATAGTTGAGTATGATGTCTCTTTTTAGGTTACATCACATTTTACTATTGTGTATTTTTTCACCCACTCCTATGCAAACATCTTCATCTAACATTCCTATTGATTTGGGATGGATTTTAGATGACTTGTGGTGGCACCATCATTATTTCAAGGATTTTACTAGCATAATTCCTCCATTTTTCATATAACCTCACAAAAATATTCTATTTCACTTATGCTCATTTATCTATACACTTATAGACCCATTTTTAGTATATCCTGATGTCTTGTATTGTTTATGTTTTTTATGCCACTTGTGTTTTTGGACCACATTGCTCCCTTATTTTTGGAGAAAATATCATGATTTGTCATGGATTCTTCTATAGGTCAATAGTATCCTTGTTTGAATCTATTTTTATGTATACAATGTCTTCCTTATTTTCATTTAGTGTTTTTGTGTATGGAATATATTGTACTCACATTAAATTATAAAGTGCCATGGGGGATTTGATTTTACATCCTAGTTTGCCTTCATGCATATGTACCATAGTTTATACACCCTTTACTATTTTAGTTTTAAGTATCTCCCATCACCACTAGGACCATCTTCTTGAGGTATCTTATCTACATTTTCTTGATTTCTCATTTGTACATGGGTATCTTATTTAGGCACTTTGCCAGAACCAATATAAGGATTGTAATGTCTTAATGACATTCTTGGTGACTTTATGTGTAGTGATAATAGTATGGCATCACAAATAGTCTTTGTATTCACCTATCAACATTTTTATTTCACTTATTTATAGATTTTCATTGTCATTTTTCTCTTAATTCAGCATTAAGAGAAGGTGTTTAGGCAATGCTCTCTCAGGTTCATCATTTTACCTAGTATTTTAGAGATCAATGTTTGTACTCAATGATATTTATATTCAACACCATTCTTACTTTGACTTGGTGGTTACAATGACTTGACATACATGTATTTAAATAAGATATATTTGAATCCATATGGACACTTATCTTCACACTGCATCATTTTTTTAGGCACGAGTATCTCATCAAGATTTGTTACTAAGACCTATTTTTTGCTTCTTTTCTCTATTTTTTTGGGGGAAGTTATTTTTCCTATAGGTTTTTTCTCTTTCTCCACTTTATAATAGATTTCTTCATGGATATATTTTACATGAGGGAGGGGGGGGGGTGTTAGAGTAGGTTATTTACCTTAACTCATGTTCACCTAGATGATTTATTAGTCTCACCCACTTATGTGCGGATAATTCATTTATATTATCTTATATATTATGAGATATTACATATTTATCTTTTAGATATTATTAGGATAATTTATACTTGTTTCTATCTTTTATGGATAGTTATCTCTTAGTTATAGGTTTGATCTCTAGCTTGATTTCTAGTTTGATCTCTTAGTTATTATTGATCACTTAGATTGATCTATTAATTATTATTGATCTTCCTTGCATATATATGTAAAGCTCATTCAATGTATTTAAATGGAAGCTTTGGATATATAAAGGATTTATCATTGTATGATTTATTTAGGTATAATATAGTAAGATATTATTTGAGTAATGCATCAATGGATTTTATTGTGGTAATGGTTTGTATATCTGACCATGGGTGAGAGTTTTATAAAATATCTCAACTAATTTTTTTGGTATATACACCATATTAAAAAAAATGTGGCCTTAAGGTTTCCTGAATCCTCATTAAAAAGGAAAAAAATGGATGGGTATAATTGTCTCCCAACAATTGCCAATTGCTTATATAATTGATTTAGGGAAAAGGTAGATAACTTTATAAAAATTTAATGTTTTTATAATATTAAAATATCCCATATTGAGGTCACACCTAGATTTGGTACAAGGTTTTAAAATTCTTCACAAAGGATCCCTTTTTAAGTATGCCCTTCACCCCATATGGTCTTCCTATATTTCCTCATATCCCTCAACCTAGATATAGATGTTATGATTCAATATATGTATACCTATAATCTCCCTAAATTATATGAAATAACCATATGATATAATAATAGTTTGATATGATATGGAAAACTAGACCTTAGAGTAGTTATGCCCCTTTTCCTAAAGATATAACACCAGATTCAACCTATTTTAGGCTTACCTACTCTTCCCATAAACCTAATAACCAAAATATCTATGTCAACATCCCAAACCAAAACATTAAATTAATTTCTTGAAGTGAAGGGTGTGATGAGATATTTTTCTAGTGGACTAGAGTCCATTAAGAGGTAGTAAGTGGAGTCATATCAAATCTATTACCCTTATCCTCTACTAATTTATTATCCATATATTTTTATTCATTATCCTAATCACCAACCTATTTATCCCCTATTATGATTCCAAGTTCCAAAATTTAACATGGTCAACCCACAAGCTACTATGAAGGCTCTCCCTACCCCTCAAAATGCCCTTGGTATAATGCCTTGGTACCTATGAAAAACAACATGGCAAAGGAATTAAATTTATGGTGATACCTATTGATTTTATTTTAATTCACATCATAGAAAGTGATGAGATAAACCTTCTAATTTTAGGATTATCAAACATAATCTAGGGCATGAGTTAAATTATTGGACTCTCCTAAATAGTAAACATGGAATAGATTGGTGAACAATACAAATGTTACCACACTTTAGAGAGATCATTAATGCATCCATGTTGCACAAAGTCTCAAGACATTTCAAGTCTTACCCAAAAATGGATATTCAAAATTGTGCCTAAACATTAAGTGAAAATCATATAAAATAAACACAAAAGGGAGAGAAAATTAGGGAAAAAAATAAAGCTTTTAGATTTTACTAATAAACTCTTACTTGGATGAGTTATATTCTTTATTAAACTATATCTTACCCATATATTTATAGCTCAACTTATGCTCAAACTAAAATAAATATGGTAGGAAGTCTAAGTAAAGGGATCATGATTAATATAGTATCCTTAACATCACTTTTGTATGATAAATCACCACATAAAATTGTTAATAAGAACACAATTATCCATAATGATTAGATTTAAAGAGTTAACTATATAAACTAGTTAGGATATTAATTTACTCAACCTAACTAAATTCATACAAAATAATTAGAATTCATACCATAATCATGAAATCACTAGCATGTATAATATAACTACTAGAATTTGATGTTAGTATAAGTTCCTAGTTCAACAAAACATGCTAAGGATGAGGATAGCTAATTTTTATTAGTCTAAACAAAATAGTATAGAGAATTCATATTTACCAAAAGCATGACAAAAATGATTTATTATGCAATTGAAAAGAACTAAGATTAATCAGAGTTTTATTTAGGTTTATGAAGCATTCAGATTACATTAAGATAGATTAAACCAAACATTAAACATGATAACACATACAAGGAATAACATAAGAAATACAATAGGTACCATAACTAGAAAGTCTATATTGATCTCAATAAAAGGTCATCATCTTCTTCATACAAGCATACAAATTTATAATCACTATAGTTCTTAACTATTCATATTTTTATCATACATTGGTGCCAAAATGAGGAGACTATTCATCTTCTATCCTTTCACAAGTTGAAGAGCATAGGACAAAATACATATAACTGAAAAATTCATATATAACTCATAAATATTCAAATAATATTCTACACAACTTTTCTTATCCATTTTTCTTCTCCCAACACTTTCTTGGAATTAAAGTGTTATCTCATCCCAAGACAATGTCAAAGGTTCATCTATCTATGCATTGAGGGTAGAAGCTAAAAATTTGAGTAGACTAGTAAGAGTCTCAGTAATCACTCAAGGTACCACTTCTAGTTTTCACCTCTTTCACACTACTTAGCCTCCCTTTTAGGTTTTAAACTAAGCAGCATACCAACCTACCACCCTTTTGGGTTTTTAATAGGTTGGTATAACTAGGTGGCTACCCTTTACATGTTTTAAACCATTCTGGCCTCGCTTATCTCACTAGTCATCCTTAATATAAAAAGTTGTTCAAAAATTCACAATTTTTTTCAAAAAATTATGCATTGCACAACACTCAAATAGAAAGAGGTGGTGTTTTAGAGGATTAAGGATGGCTATTAGGATCCTTGACCTCATTTTGAGTATTCATTCACTATGTAAGCTCTTGCTAGAGTTTTGATGGTGGCATGTAAATATGGACTTTAAGCATCAAGGTCACCTCACTACAAAATGGAGCTAGATCAGTCTTGAATACATCCCAGTCAAGCATCACTTCTTAGACCATGTAAATCAAGATGTGCATTAGTGAGTAACACCCAATGAGTTCCTTGAGGTCTGCATTTAGAGTGACACGTATGTGTACCCTTGTATTACTAAATTTTAGTTTAATCTCTATGCTTAAATGCTCTAGATTTTTTATGTATCTTTCTACCTAGAGCCCCACAAATGCATTATGTCACAAGTCCTATTTAAAGATAAGGATTTAGTCATGTAGATTATCCTTGGCATTGAATGATTGTTGGAGAGCAAGTTCTATTTCATATGTTAAGGCAATTTGGTTGTGCATAGTTTTGTTAGCTATGGTAGTTGTGTCAAAGTCTATGCTAGATTTGAAAGGATATTGTCAAGCTACTACTTCTAGTCTATAATATTTCATACAATTTGATGGGCTTGTAGATATATGATGTCAAGCATACTTTGATACTCCTCTAATAGAGTAATCAAATTCATGGTGTCAATATTCAAGTTTTAGTCCAAGTTGCTAAGTGCACAAAGTTTCTATTTTGAGCACCAATGTTTTGTGAGCTCTATAACTAGGGTCATTAGCCTACTATGGTCTGACATGACCTATTCCCTAATGACTCGAGAGGCCAAGGATGGAAAGTATCTTTGATTATCTTTGTTGCTTCATGCATATGAGCCCTAAGTTCCATGTTCTCTACCTCTGATTGGTCCTCCTCTTACTCTAAAGAGGCAACCTTTTGTGTGATATACTCTTGGAATGCTATGGCACCCTCCAATTATTTCTTCAAAGGTAAGTGAGAGATGTCCAAAAAGGCCACTTGACTAATTGGAAGAGTGGTTAATGTGCTTGTCATTGTTGTAGGATCCTATTATAGCATGGTTGTTATAGGGATGGAAAAGGTGGTGAATCAAGAAGTAACTGAGGCAACATCCTAGAGCTATACACCTCCTAGTGAGAGCTATGGAAACTATGTTTGTGCCTACATCATGAATGATGCTTGTTGCTATGTTGTGGCCTCTGCTATCAACTTAGCTTATTGCACAACATCCTTAGCCATATTTTGTTTGACCTTTTCTTCTTATTTATTCTTCCTATCTTATTCCTCCCTCTTCATTTTCTCATCCTCTTATTATTGCTTCTTCTTCTTTTCTTCTTCTTATCTTCTCTTGTCCTCTTCCTCTTTCTTAGTATTTTATTCCTCTTCCTTCTTATTTTTCTCTTCATCTTCCTCTTTCTCTTTCTTCTTTCTCTCATCTTCTTCTTCTTTTTGCTTCTCTTCTCTTCCTTCTTCTTATATTCTTATACTTCTATCTTCTTCTATTCTTGTTCTTACATAGCTTGGGCCCGTGCCTAGGCTTGTGCTTATGCTTACACTTGTTGTTGGTATGAAGCTTCATTATGATCCTCCTCCTTTTTGGTAGCTTCCTTTTCTTGTTATTGTGCATGATCTGCTATATCTTATTATCATTTTTCTTCTCCTTTTTCCTTCTTATATTTCTCCTCTTGTACTTGTTATTATGTGATGTCTACTTCTTAGGATTATCAGGCCATCTCCTGAGCCTTTTATATGTCTATATCTACATTTTTGGCATTTTTATAGGCCTTAGATTCTTCAAATTACTTCATTACTAATTGTTGTTATGTTTTTTCTTTCTTTCTTTTCCTTTCTTCATTCCTAAGCCAATATTCAACTATATGAGTAACTTCTTCTCTAGTAACTTATTGCTCCTCTACTATTTTCTACTCCTATGCTATTTAGTCAACTTCTTATGCTTGTGGTGATGGTGGGAAATCATCTAGGCATACCTCTAAACTTGGAACTTGTTGCTTCTTTCTATTGATTATGACTAGTTTGTATTATGGTGGTGGTATAAAAGTTTATAGGGCAAGTTGTGATTCTTCCTTAGTATCTAGTTTACCAAATGTGCATTCTTTCAAAGTAGGGGAGACTCTTATCTCCTACTATGTTATAGGCCTATGCATAAGTTGTTTTAGTGGAGTCTCTAGTAAATTTGAAAAAATAATGTCAAATGCAAATGTTGGAGTAGTCAATGGCTGGAAGAAGTCCATTCTATACTAAAGTTGCTTTGCCTCTTCTTTAACTAAATCAAAAATTATGGATAGTGGATAATCTAGAAGTTCCACCCATAGGTTAGGCGGAACCCACTTCTAGATTTATATTATACATACCACCTTTTATAAAAATAACTCTTTTTATTTATCCTTCTCATAATAGTCTCCCACCATGTCTACCAACATGACTTGGTATACTTCCTATGTATTAGTACCCATCTTCATGAGGTTATAGGATCCAATAATCTATGGCACCTTCAGGTCATCCTTATAGGTCATAGTGCTATGTATTATTATATTTGGAGAAGGTGACACTAAATGAGTGCCTAATATGTGATTCCCTTTTTTCTATTATGAACTAGATGCTAGCTTTGATGGTTGCACAGTAGGAATACTTATGCCCAATGGTATCGAATATAAAGGGGTTCCTCACCTAGATATGTGATCTTTTTATCTAACCACCTTGTCTTGCACCATATCCATCATGATGGATAATGGAAATAATTTGAAAGGTGAGTGTAGTAGCTCATGAATTGTGATGAAGACTCCCTTAGGTAATAGAGTGATTATGGCATGTTATCACAAATACTGCAAGACATTTCGTGGGAATCTAGGGTGTGTGGTGATGAGGCCCAAACATTCCTCCCACCAATATTTAAACTTCCCCTCATGTGTGAATGATCCATGTTCTTACATCTATATGATGTTGTATAATTATTATGTCATCTAGTAGTTTGTATTTTCATGCACTTCCCTCTCGGGTGATTTCCACTATGTGAAACAAAGAAAAAGGATCAAGAATTGATACTGGAAGTTCTAAATTAGAGTGGTAAGGCACTTGTAAATGTTTGTGAGCAATTCTTAGATAAAGTATTCAGTCCATTTTTTTATTCACCTTAGTGGATCATCTTATGAGTGATGTCTAAAATGCCCTTAGGGATTTGTTTTGTAAACTTGGTTATCTGCCAAAGTCATCTTATGATGCATTATATGAGAATGTGCATAGGTTTTTTTTGAATTTCATTGATTGATATCCCTTGGTTTTACCACACATACAAGTCTTATACTTCTTATAAGATAGGAGGTGTTTTGGTCTTGTAGGGCAACAAGGAGTCTCCACACACAGGCATGCCCAATGCTTGGGCCATGGCTTGTGTATTGATGATCACCATCTCATCTTGTCCCAAATAAATATCACCATCATTATATCATCCAAGAAATACTTAAACAATCTCTCCTATATCACAAAATTTAGCATTCATAGGAGATGATTAATGTCTATGTTTTGGAATTTATGGGGAACTATTAGGGTGAGTGGTTATGCAGCATCAATAGGGTTAGGTTAGAACATATTTTGTTTAGCCTTGCATAGGTATTGAAACAAATCTTGATCACTAAACCTAGTATACCTAAGTACCATATCAACACCCATTACTTCTTTTTATATTTTAGAGAGGGGTTAGATTAGTGGCATGATATCCATGGTTGCATAAGAAGAATTTTGATTGATTTTGAATGCTCTATGTAATAAAATTAGTTTGGCTCTTGATAGATATAGATCTCAAAAATATTTTAAGGATGAAATGTAAACTTGGAGTTTGAACTTAGATTTTATAATTTCTATGCCTCTTATCTTTCACGTCAAGGCCATACTTAGTTGTCCATTCATCTTAAATGTAATGGTAGATGTGGAATATCAATTTATGATCTAGCCATTAAAGTAGTTAGTCATTGGTGCATATGTGGAGTTATGTTGTTATGCCCTTAGGTGTCTATATAAGGGGTATAAGCTAATAATGTTGACTATTTACCTACTTGTTGAAGATCACATCCATCAACCCATGGCTATTGCATTTAATTCTAGTGGATAACCATTATCCAATGGATATCTTGTTGATGTGACATTTTGACATCTTTCCTAGACTTAATATTTTTTAGTTGCTCCTCTTTAACTTTTCTAGTAGTACATGTGGATATTCCTATACATGTTTGATACACAAAAAAACAAAATAGAAAACAAACACACATATAAAACTTGAAAAATAGAGAAATCCTAATCTATATGATGTTACTCAGTGCCCACTTAGCTTGTAGAATGAGATCAATAAAGTATTGGTGGTAGAGCTTAGGCCTACAACCATTCAATTGACCTGGCAACATGGTTCCCTAAAGATCCCTTAAAACTACCATTCCTTGCTATGTTAAGTCATGTATAATGTAAGGCCCTTTCCATCTTATTTGTAGTTTACCTAGGAATGATATGAACCAGCTATCATACAAAAAAATTGGATGATCTTTGTGAAGTTGTTTATGGTATAGATTCCTATTATGCCATGCTTTCTAGCTTTACTTATGCACTTCTTGTGTCCATGTTTCTCTTCATCTAAACTCATCCATCTATTTAGTTATAAACGCTTATTAGTAAGAGATTCATGATCTCCTAAACACATGACCATAGCAATGTGTACGATGGGTACTAGATATTCCATTGGTATGACTAATTCTAGGCCATACACCAACTAAAATGGTGTAAATCCTATATTCCTTTTATAATTTATGTGATATTACCATAAGATCACAAGAATGTGATCTTCCTAGTCATCTTGCTTAACATCATAGATTTTTGTGAGCGTTTTCCCTAGTACCTTATTTAAAGCTTCAACCTAACCATTCACTTATGGATGATAGGAAGTGATTTTATGATGAGAGATCATAAAATATTTAGTCAAGGCCTTGATGATATTATGGAGGAAGTGCATTCCTCTATCACTGACTAACTTGATCGAATATTTGAACTTGATAATGATATTTTCATATAAAAACTTTGTTACATCCTTTATACTATAGCTAGGTGTGGTAGCAGCTTCAACCCCTTCAATAAAATAATCTATCATAGTAATGATGTATCTATCTTTGTTATGATTTTTTAGTGGGTTGTTTGGTCTTAAAAAATCAATACCCCATTGTTTGAATGGTTTCTTTACTAACAAGGGCTACAATGGCATCTCATCTTTTTGGATTAGTTTTCCCATATATTGGTAGACATCACAATGTTGTGTAACTTTATATGCATCTTGGAAAAAATTTGGCTGCCATAGTTTGCTCTATATAATATTTTAAGCTATAGCCTTTCTTGTGAATTGTCCTCTTACAACTCCTTGATGATCTTCCTCCAAGAGTTAAGGTCATTCATATTTAAGGACAACCCTGTGTAGGACTTCATCTTTTCCCAAATGATATAGTAGTACATTAATGATAGTATATGGTAGTTATCTAGTCATAAAATACTTTTTATCCTATTATTTAAATCTTGTAAGGAATATTATTTGCTTGAAGAAGTTGGAAATTTCTTTGAATTTTTTAGGAATTGAAGAGACATAGAAGAGGTGCACATCAAGTGCATCTTTTTGTAGTTCTTCTAGCTCGTCACCATTTGGAATACAGTTGAGGTGGTCAGGTCCCACATTTTCTCTACCTAGTTCTACATTTATATGGAATTTAAATTCCTAAAACAACATCAGATAGTGATATATTCATCCTCCTAACATCAGTTTGTTGACCAAATAACATAGGGCTTGATGGTTAGTATAAAATTCAAATGACATCACCAAAAGATAGTGCCAAATTTTTAGAAGTGTGAATACAATTTCCAATGCTTTCTATTCTTAGTTGTATAATTTTTCTCTACATATACAATTTTTTGGATAGAAAAGTTGATAGGATAATCAAGCACACCATCTCCTAGATATGTAAGTACAACACCAACTATGATGCTTGAAGCATCTACATATACATGAAATAGCTTACTTTAGTTTAGGAAAACAAGTATGGGCAAGTGACTAGTCACTATTTCAGCTCAATGAAAGTTGCATGGCATTAAGATGTCCATATAAACTAAGAATTATTGTGTAATAAATCTTTCATTGGAGATGAAATCACTATGTAGACTTTGATAAATTTTTGTTAGTAATCTATGTGCCTGAGAAAGAAGTGCACTTCAGTGGAACTAATAGGTGGTGGCATACTCAAGATTACTATGATTTTAACTTGATCCACCAAGATGCCTTCACTACAAATAACATGTCCAAGTAAAACACCAAAAGGTGTAAAAAATTAACATTTCTTCAAATTTAAAGTGATGTGTAGATCTCAACATCGTTATAACATCAAACATAACTTAGACAAATGCTCTTTTAATAGGGATACGAATGCCCAATAATCTAGATAAACTTCCAGGAACTCATGGATGAAATCTTTGAGTACTATAACCACTACACATAATAACACTATAGGTGTGTTCTTCAAGCCAAATAACATGACTTTATATGAAAAAGAACTACAATCTATTGCAAAAGTTATTTTGGGTCGATCATCCTCTATGATCAAAATCTAATAGTATCCACTGAACCCATCCATAAAATAATATAGTTTTTGTCCTATGAGAGACTCCAAAACTTCATCTATAAATGGTATGATAAATGGATCATTTATGGTGGCATTATTTAGAATGTGATAGTCCCCACATACTCAAATTTCTATTATTTTCTTTGGTTGAACTATCATTGGGCTTACCCAATCAACTTTTTCTACTAGATAGATTATCCATGCATCTTGCATTCTATCCAATTCTACCTTTACCTTTAGCTTCATTTTTGGATTAAGCTTATATGTCCACTTCTTGATTAGTTGTGTGCACTCCTTAAATTCAATGTGTATCTTAACAATATATGGGTCAACTCCTTAAACCTATGATAATTTGTTAAGAAAGACATCTTGGGAATCCCTCAAAAGTTGTAGGGCTTCCAAAATTTTAGTCTTTGTCTAATAGTCACCTACACTTACCAATTTTGGAACCTCTTCTGTTTCAATGTTAGTGACATGTTTTTTAGAGGCTACTAATAAATATTGAATTTTCCTTCATCCACATATTCTTATATCTTCTTTTTTCATTCTTATTCTAGAATTCATATGTTGCATACCTTATCTTCTTCAATTAGTGTTACACCAGTGTCTTTAAGATTCTATAGGTCACTCAAGCTCAAATAAATCATTTAAATCTAAATCAACATCATAATCAATATCTTTACTATCCTCTACGTCATCCTAGATTTGGTGACATGGCTATGTCAAAGCTTGTTCTTTAGTCCTAGTAGCTTTATATATTTGAAGTGCTACATTAAGATCAAAGGCTATGGTTTTTTGTGTAGTTGATTCTGTTGTGGTACTCAAATCTTCCACACACCCATGACATATAAAGTACTTGAGTTTCTATAGTGTATTATGAACTAGAGGATTTTCATCTTCAAAGATAAAGGTTTGTATGAAATCACTCTACACTTATTCCCAATGTTTGGTTTTTCTTTGAATCTCTTAGTGCATGTACCATGTTGTTGTTAGGGGAGCAAGTGTATAGTGGAGAATGTGAACCCAATACTTGGGTGCCATATGTTCCTCATTCCAAAATTCATTACATTTATGCACATGAATCTTGGGGAACTCACCATATTAAAATAATGTATAGTTAGTGTTGATGGATTGTGGCAGTTAAAACCTACTGATCATGAGTTCACAAGCATCATTTCACTCAAGCTGGTTGTCTCAATGAGTTACACACCATACTATAACTCCCTTTAGGGAATAGTTTAGAGTGCTAACCCACTGATTGATGGTTTGAAAATGGACTTGGAAATGTACAATGAAATTATTTATGTCCTTTATTACATAGTACATAAGCAATTATCACTTGTGCACAAAGACCATTCACATCGGCTAGAGTTTGTGGTCACCTCAAGCCTAATTAAGGAGGTGGGTATCCAAATCACCATTTATAGATGAAGTTGTTTCCCATGGTAAAGCTGACTTCCTTTGTTGTCTCTGTATAGTCTATCATGTGATCATTAGCTTGATACTAGAAATCAACCTCTAATAGAGTAGGTGATTTTGTAGACATAGAGGCACATTCTTCAATGACAAATTGATCTACCACTAGCTAAATAGTTACTAGTTTGGGCCTCCATTATTTTGATGTATTGATTTACTGAGTGAGTATTAATTTTACCTATGGTTTGGCATGATGGTAAAATAAGTTACATTCAACTACATGTAGAGTTTTTGGATTATCCTTAGTATTGAATTTCATCCAACTAGTTTATTTTAGAACATAAGGGGAGTCTAGTTCAGTTTGAATTATGTATGGTGTGTGTGATCTATTAAGAGGAATGACAAATTTATCACCTTGATGTGACTTAAGTTGGTTTTGCACTATATTAATAGTCATTTATCTATCATATGTCCATTTTTTCCTATCAATGCAGGGTAGTGTGTTACTACAATCTTCATGTCTATAACCTCAAATTCACCTTGTAGAGACAAGTCTGAAACTTTGATTTTGATGTCTAATAATCTACCAATAGGTTATACTTTTTTGTAATCAACTAAGCTCAAAGTTACTAGGTTGTAGTTGAGAATTGGTCATCCAGTAACTTCCCATGTGGATCTATGAATCATATTAACTATGCTAAAAAAATCAAAGACAACATTTTGGATCTCATAACCAACAACCTCAATATTAATCCATGCATCAACATCTCATGGTTTCTTCATCTTGACATTCTAGACCAATTTTTATATCTTTTGTTGACCTTGTTGTGTACATTCTAAAAGATTATGTAGTAGATTCATGATGTTCTATGCTATGTCTTCATTACATAGAGTACTCAAAAGTTTTAGGAGATCTGTAAGCATAATGATAAATCCATTTTGTCATATAATGCACATAATTTATCCCTACATTTATGTGTTAATTTATGTAGCATCACCATTAGTAGTTTTTTGATGCTGAATGTTCTTCAACAACTGTGCAACTTCATTTATGGGAATTTTTTATAGCCAGATCTGGGTATTTATCTTGTCTCACTTTTTTGATGCCCTAATCCTGAGGCATTTCAAGTGGAGGTAGTCCTTTTTTTTACATGTTGTTACCATGTGACAACATTTAGAAATGCATTTTATTTAGGCTCTCCACTTACCATATTTACATTTTGGATATTTTTGTCCTTTCTCTACTTCTCTAAAATAAGACAATCTTCAATATCATGTTGATCAGAGAATCTAAAGTATGGAAAATATGACTATTATTGTGGTTTCATCAAATAATTTTACTAGATATGATTATATTCTCCACATAGATAGCATTGCAGAGGTGGCCATTGATAACTATTATTTATAATGTCTGGATATCCTCCTCTATAACCACATTGAACTCCTCCTCTATTAGATTGATATCCCCCTTAATATCCTCCTTGTGGTTACATAGAGTTCCAATTTTAGGATTACTAATTGTTATCTTTCATGCTATTTTGTTATTGTATAGCTGGAGGGGTCTAATTCAATTATTATGGCTACATTATGGATGAATTCCAAGGTGTTGTATATTGGTATTGAAGGTATGGGGGTGTCAAAATCAATAAAGAAGGATTCCATCTAGATAGACTGTGAGGTTGGTATTATGATGAACTCAAAATCCACTATGGATCCATTTGGGTCGTATAAATCTTATCCACCTCCTTGCCTAGGTTTGCTTGTTTTTCCAAGGAGATTTATTGTGCTATAATGGCAAATATTTTCTTGGAGATTCCCTCTTTAAGCTCCTATAAATCTCTATAATTATTTCCATCATGGTTAATTGATTTTTAGAAATTATAATATAGGTTTTGTGGATTATTGATATATTAGTGCAAAATATGACACTATATTATAGCATGTCCTACCTGACAGAGCTCATAGAATTATGTCTTAACTTTAGGATAATCATTTTGACAGTGTCTTTTTCTATACTCAATGCATCATAGACTTAATTTAGGATAATCTAACTTATGATATTACTTCATTATTTTTATGAAATCCTATAGTGTGTTTTCATTTTTGAATTAATAACAGGAGCTTCTCCATATTTCTTAATCTATTCTACACATAGTATAGTATCTCTAGGATCTATTTTTATCTAATATTATGTTTTCATAGTGGCAAAAAAAATCCTACCTTATAATCCTTCAATGAACCATGTTTCTTTGTCTATATCTATCAAAGTGAGTTTTAATTTATTCATTACATTAGAAAATTTGTGATCATAGTCGCAAACTATCTCTCTAGACTTTTGCCTTATCTCTTTTAGGTCCTATATTATCTTGCTAGTATACTTATTAATCTTAAATTCTATGATGAACCAATCCTACACATATTTTAGACTTTCCTATTATGGATCTCTTTTGTATATGAAATCTAATTCTCTCCTAGCTAGAGCCCGTATCAATTCACACTTTTATAAATTTTCATTAGTGACACCCTTAACTTGCCATTTCATTTTGCATGTCAGTAGGTACTATTTTAGGACTATACACCCATCATAGATGGCCAAATTTAAGAATATTCTTGATTAATTCATCATATTGACTGGTATGTATATATTATTCTATAGATCTATTATTTTAGGTGGCTACATTCTATGTGATCCTATCTATATACTAGTCTATGCAATGGAAGAATTAACCTGCACACTCTAATTTTTTGCACTTCCTTCATTTTGTTGTTCTATTTCAACTAAATCTAATAATTTCAAAGAATTCTTAATGGTCTTTGTGTGAATTTAGGTACCCTAATGGTTCACATTCTCTAAAAATGGTATTTCCCAACTCTTCTCCTCTTGTTCTCCTAGTTGAAAATTTGTATTGGAATATAAAATATTGGGCTATGGGGATACATACTCTTCTAGTGAATGTTTCTTTTCTATAACTCCATTTACTATACTTGAACCTATGATTCAACTAAGACTAAGTTATGTTTATCTATGTAATTCTTATTTTTCTATCCATACCCTTCTATGTAGTTGTACACTACATCCATCATCTACTAGCTTTACTTCTAAGTTATTCTCATCTTCCTCTTTATTCAACTAATCTTCATCACATTCTTCATTCTCTCATTCCATCTAATGACATCCAAAATCTTCTTCTTTATTCATTATTCATTCATCATCTCACTCATCATCTTACTCATTAAATCTTTGCACTTGATCATCATCTACTCTACTACTACTCTTACTCTTACTTGTAGTTACTTGGGTATTCTTCTATTTGTTCCATTTGTTCTATTACCACAGTTCCCATTCTAAACCTAGAGTTTTATTCTAACTCTTCTTTCCTTGCATCTCCATTCTAGGTTTAGGTTTAAGCTTTACTTATTCATCTATCCATCACCTTTATGTACACACATCCCCATATGCCCAAAGTGACTACTCCATATTGGTTTGAGTAGGTACCATGGCCTTATCCACAACCAACATCTTCAACAAGAGAGGCAGCTGTTACAAAGATTTCCCTTTGATTCCTTAGACAAAATGGTCCTAAACAACTTTGAACATTATATATATATATATATATATATATATATATATATATAGTATGAACTCAATGATATATCTCTCTATGGTGGTGGTAACCTAGTAATCTATAACTCATCCAATTAGTTTACAGTTTCAATAATTGATCTATATTTTCTTTGGTCTAGGTAATAATTTCTCTCATTGGAATTGAAGAGGTAGTATTCCAATATTATTGACCAATTAGTCAGTAGTTAGGTAATTTTCACTATATCATTTTGTATATTTCTCTATAGATATGCTCCTAAATGATTTCACTTATTGTAAGACCAGTCCCTTTAGATTCTTGTTTTACAAAGTGCCATAATTTTTGGTTTAACCATGTTTCAATATCTTGCTATCCTAGTAACCATGTTAGCATAATTTACTCTAGAAGGAGTGTTTCCATGCTCACTACACCATTTTAATTAGAGGTTCCTATTTCAACAGAACATGCTAAGCATGAGGATATCTAAGTTTTATTAGTCTATGTAGGATAATACAAAGAATTCATATTTACTAAAAGCATGAAAAAAATGAATTATTGTGTGATTCAAAGGAAATAATATTAACCAAAGTTTTCTTTAGGTTTATAGAGAATTCAAATTAATTTAAGATAGATTAAACCAAACATTAAACATGATAACACATACAAGGAATAACATAAGAAATACGATAGGTAAACACAACTAGAAAGTCTATATTGATCTGAGTAAAAGGTCATCATCTTATTCATACAATCATATATATTTATACTCACTATAGTTCTTGACTATTCATATTCTTATCATACATTGGTGCCAAAATGAGTAGACTGTTCATCTTTTATCCTTTCACAAGCTGAAGAGGATAGGATAAAATACATATAGCTGACAAATTCATATATAATACACAAATATTCAAAGAATATCTTATGAAACTTTTCTTATCCATTTTTATTCTTCCAATAATTGAGAAATCAAAAACATGAACAAAATCATGAAGATCCAAGATATTTAAAAGTTATCAATGTTTTAAATTAAAATATTCATTATTTTCAATGTTCACAATAAATTTTTGATATCATGCATGGGTTTATACCTATCCTTAAAAGATATAGTTTATTAAAATGATCAATACTAAGGGTAACTAATGATAATAACACAATAAATTATCAATTCAAGACCACATACATGGGCCATTTCAATTTTATCAAAAAGAATTGGGGATTATTTCTAACTATCTTATTTTGTCCTTATTGTTCCTCCAAAGATATAAAAATTATTTTGGCATCATGGTCTAGCTTGGGAATATTTACATGTGTGGTGTGAAATAATTATTCTCTACATATAATCAACTAGACATGGTTCTCTAAAGGATTATTTAAGCTACATTTCATGGTACTAACCTTATTGATACATTTGGTGGCCTGGGTAGCTAAATTAATAATCACATAAGATCTTTCCCTATTTGACTTAGTCACCTTTATTCTAAATGTTACCTTGAATGTATTCATATGTACCTTTAGTTATATATATATATATATATATATATATATATATATATATAACCTTGAATTCTTGTGTGAATGTTATGGTTATGTTTAATTTATTGAATTAGGCTAAGATCTTTCATTTTTTTCATCTTGGGTGTTATGGTTGCCTTCATGTATTTTAACCACTCTTCCAAGGAATTTATCATACACACAATAAAAAATTGATATAGACTGAGGTTAAATAATGTCATTACCCCAAATTTTGGGAAAATTATTTTATTAATGACCACCACCATATTCCATAGTTTGTTATCCATTTTTATAACTTGCACCAAGTATGTATGTACATTATGGTGTAGTAAATCACCTTTAGATGAGGCTTTAATGACCTATATCAATTTGTCAAATAATAAAAATAATGAATTTTACATATTGCCAATCATATATGTAGGAAATTCCATCTTTACCTATGATTCAAGTGTCCTCACTTGGATCTTCATCTCTTCCACTATTTTTTTTATTATTTAATTAGTGTCATTATAGAAAAAAATGTCCTTACAAAAATTTTCTTTTTCAATCTTCCTTTTGTTACTAGTTAGTGAAAATAATTCCTCCTATGTTTTCCATAACACATAGTTACATTCTTGTGTATAAATTAAGGTCATAAATCTCTTTATCTTCCAAGTGCTCTTATAAAACTTAAATTATAATTTAGAATCTCTAAATTATACCATTTATGGCCTCTGAATCACCTCCATTAGGAAAGCATTGTTCCAAACTACCCATGGAGTTGGCCTTTATGTACCTACAAAAACATAAGTGGAAGGTGGTGTATGCAAGGTGGATGAAGTGTAAATGGGTGTGGGAAGAGGTGGAATGAATGTGGAATATGAAGGGAAGGATATGGTGGAGGCCATGGTGTTCTAGACTACTGAGTTAGGTATGAAGGTCATCATATAGATGAAAATTAGTCTTGTGTTATATAAAATATGGTTAAATAGTATTTGGGAGACCAGTAATCATGCATAGTGAAGAGATGGGCCTGATGAGATTAAAATTGAGGGGCCCTAAGACACTTAAAATTTGAGATATTGAAAAATTAATACCATTTACTAGGCTAAATTTTTGACAGGTAGGACTTATGATTAGAGCACTATGAGTGGAAATAATTGATTCAAAGAAACCAAATACATGGATTCTTGATAGAGAGCTATTAGGATATGTATATTTTAGATCAATAGATTGATAAATTCAAATATAACCTAGTACATGGTTAACATTTTTGGTGGTAGTACTTTCAATTTGAATTATTTGAGTGGCATGTGGCATTTTTTCTAAATACATGGATTCTTGATAGAGAGATATTAGGATATGCATATTTTAGATCAATAACTTGATAAATTAAAATATAACCTAGTACATGTTTACGATTTTGGGTGGTAGTAATTTAAATTTGAATTCTTTGAGTGGTATGTGGCATTTTGTCGTATCTTAAATAATTTTTTTCAAATCCATACACACTCCCATATGGTCAAGAGGAGTGGTAAAAGAGGCTAAAAGAAGAGAATACATAGTATATGTATGGATACCCAATGAATTTAATCTAGGAATAATCATGATATTAGTGTAAAACACATAATATCTAGGAACAATAAAAATGGGAAAGACCCAAGAATAAATTTTCATGAGGGGTTGAATTAAACACAAAATATGAAAGGAGTCATATCACTTCCAATAAAAACATGGGATGTGCACATTGATCCCATTACATATGAGGATTACATGTGTGAAATAGATGAAAATAATGATGGGAAAGATGGAGAAGATAAATTAATACCTTTTCAAAATGATATTATATAAACTTTGATTTATCCTTAGTGTCTCTTCCAAAGGAAGGTGTTTAGTAGGCTTCTCTTTTATTACATGTTTTTATTGTTCTTGAGGTTCCCATTGTATTGAAACCTTAAAATTGATAATTACCTAATTATCATCCATGGGACTTACTAATAATATATTTTCATCATGAGATTCATGGTTTTAGGTTATGTCAAGCTTTGTTTTCAAGGTGTATACATGCCTCTAAACTATTTCATGAGGATCCCACTATTAGTTCTCATAGAACTAAAAGGTATTAAATTATGGCATGTGTAGTAAGGAAAATCTTGTATTCATTATAACCAATTTTTTGAGAAAATGGAGATATTTTCCCTTCCTCCTATTCTTTTAATGTCTCACTATACAATGAATGTAATGATATTGAATCCCCTGATCTACCAACTTGAGGAAAATGGATATAGTTTCCCTTCCTCCTATTCTTTTAATGGCTCACTATACAATAAATGTACTGATATTGAATCCCCTGATCTACCAACTTGTCTTGTGCATAATATGAAAATTTGAAGGGAGCTATGTGAACCCCTTCAAATCTTATCATATTGAAGTATTGATAATACCAATAGGATTAATTTTACATAGTTGAATCCCTTATTTACTCCTAGAGTTTAGGAATATTCATGTCATTAAATTAAAAATCAAAGGGTAGGTATAAATAAATGCATATGCACTTGATGTACACTCTAAAGTGATAAGCATAAAATTTAGAGTAAACGATGTGAAAATGAAGAGCATAGGGTTTAAATTAGGGAAATTAAAGATGTTTTAAGGGTACCATGGATAGGGAAAATAAAGATATACTATATAGCACATCATGTAAAATATTACCCCTTTCTTTACTCTTATCTCTTATTGGAATATATTATAATAGATGATGTATCCAAGGATATGGATTTATTTATCATTAATGATTATACCTAATAGGGGCACTAAAATTTATTCACATGAATTATATCAACAAGTCCATACAATCTATTTAGTATAGATATTCCAACCTTGACACCTTCCTTGAATGTCTTGATAGTGTATAAATCAATGTTTATATGGTTAACCTAGTGCATTATCCTCCACCCAATCTTTAAGTGTCTCTTTAATATTGTGTTTATTCATCAAGTGTTTTGAAATGTCTCTACTATATAGGAAATTAGGATCAGATATATGATAGTATTTTCTAAAGGAAATATTAGTGGTCAGAGTTATCCTATGTTTGCCATGAACAAATTGAATTAAATCAAAAATTCATAAAAAATGCATGAAAACATTTAAAAAAATACTTAAAATGGAATAGTTTGTCTTGGCTACTAATTTGTGATGTATTGAATTTTAAATAGAAATTAGGTATTCTAAAAATTTGATCTCATACTGATCAGTTCCCATGTTGTCTATGATTTTTCCATTTCTTACACTTATTTAAAGACTTCAATGTAATGTTTATATGTCACTATCCTAAGTGTAATCATAGAGTCCCTGAATTATTTAACGTGCCTAGAGGTAGAAAGGGATGTAACCATTATAAATTTTAGTGACTTTAGTGATAATATCCCTACGTGTTGATTGATAGGCAATGAACCACCTCAATCTATAATTTTGAGTTTTTAGTTGTTGAATTTTGCGATCTCTTCTTTTGGATTTGATGGTAATATATCATAGTTCAAATTTTATGTCAAAACCTTCTATGTATTTCCAAAATTGAGATTTTAATGTTATGGTTTTCTATAGCTACATATATCCACATTAATTCCAAGTTGGTCTACTTTATTTAAATTAACCATTCTTTTTGTCATGTTTTGAGTTTTTAGGTTTATTTAATATGTAATGATCCACAATGTGATTCTATCTATCCATGTGTTAGCATCCTATGGGTCATGCAATTTTTAGGTGTGTAGTTGGATTTTTAATTCATTACTTAAAGCATGCCAATCACATGTGACACAAGCCAACATAGTACTTGAGATGTTGACAAATATATACCATCTATATTTTTATTTATTAATTAGATATTAAAGTTAATAATATTATTATAGTTTTCACTCATAGGATCCCCTAATGTACAATCTCACAAAGGGTACATATTTAAATGAGCTTAGTGAGATTAAAATAATTATGGGTGACCTATTTTTATTCATTATAATTCCCATGCCTTGCCATATGTCCACTTTATAATAGTCCTTTATGCATCACATAAGCATAGGTGTATAGTCTATGACACATGACTCATTTATATTAGTTGTAATTTATGCATAATACCATTCTTACACAACTTGTCATACCTATACACATCGAGGGAGTGAAAGAATACAATAAATCAATAGGTGTCAGGCTTGAATTCAATTGAGATCTAAAATGGTACAACCATTTTCATTAAGAACCAAGACCATGGGAACTCAAAAATATGTGTACAAAATTAGTTATGTAGACCTAAAGGTTTATGTGGAAATAAATAATAAAGTAAAATTATATCCATCAATAGGATAATGGAAAATCACAGGATCATGAGAGTAAGTCATAACAAGATTTTTTTGCATAAACATGTATATTCAATGTTAACTTAACAATAAATAATATTAATTAGCCTAAAAAAGATAAGTTTAAACATTATATTAGGAAACTAACTCCAATAATATATATATATTTTACCAAAATTTTAACATTGATATCACCACTCAAAAGTTAACCTTGAAAATAATTTATAATAATGAAGGGGCCAATATTTTAGTAAAATACATAATCTATATTTTGAGAAAATTTTCACATAATGTTTTTTATTAATCCATTTTATTTTTTCTCAAAAAATTCATGGGATTGTGTGTTTCTCTATTTTTAATAGAAATGGGGGGTGTTAGTCTAAATAGTTCCCTTGTATCATGGACCATTATTCCAATAGTTTTCCTATCAAAGGAAAAAGCCCTTAGTGGTCCATAATACAATGTACTAATGTTTTCCTAAATAATATGAGCCCCTTGTACCTATATGTGTGTGTGTGTGTGTGTGTGTGTGTGTGTGTGTGTGTATACATACATACATATATATATATATATATATACACATATGTATATGTATATATATATACACACACACAAATGTATATGTATACACACACACACACACACATATATATACATATATATATACATATACATATATATATACATATACATACATACATATATATATATATATATATATATATATATATATATATATATATACATACATACACACACACACACACATATATACACACACATATACATACATACATACATACATACATACATACATATATATATATATATATATATATATATATATATATATATATATATATATATAGAAATAAAGTTAGTATTATGGGGAGAAGATGTCCTTTATGAATTAAATATAAACATTCCACCTAGGGTAAATTCATAGGTCTAATCTAAACAAGAAACTAGGTTTAATAGGATAATGTTAGAGATATACCTATTGAAAAATCCCTCACCTTAAAATATATTAGATACCTCAGTAGACATCAAACGTGATGATAAGGTCAAAATATATAAATAAAATACCTTATAAAAATAACAAACAACCATTAGAAGTTACTTATAAGTGTTGTCTATCTGATACCACCTACCCTATAATGGAAAAGAAAAGGAGGGGTTGGGAAACCTTTCCCAAACATTAAAATTTTCCTAAGACTACTAAGTTTAGTCTATTAATGAAGAGAACACATGCTAATTTCTCTCTTTGGGAGGCATTATCCATTCTAATTTTAATGGACCTATTACATGAGGCATTACAATAATAATAGTTTGACCAAATAGAAGATATAGGATAGGTAATCGAGAACAAGGTTCCTACCCCACCACCCATAGTGATTCAATCAAAAGGGGAAGAGGCATGTTTTAAGACACTTGATCTATCATATGTTACTCTTATTAATAAGAATACTTGGTCCAAATTTACACAATAGAATACATAGTTTTCAACATTATAATGCCTGAGAAAGTAGTTGAAGCCTTAGGTATTTCATATAATCCTCATGAGAGGGATGTTACATAATAGGATAGGACCCAACCTGTATTGTGGGAATCATCAATGATCTTCCCCTTATGTTGAAGATAAATTTTATGATAAACTAATATAATAGAATAAATACTAACAAAATATTTTAGATAAAAATAGAATATGATAAATGGCATACACAAAATAACTCACCTAGGATACCTTATAGTAATAACCCAAAATAATAAACTTCTTATTTATTATATTAACCAATTATTTTGTTATAAAATAATGTACTTTAAAGTTATAATTTAAAATAATGCATGTATTATTACTTTTGGGAACATCAATAAGATAACTTTAAAGTGGTATAATAATATCATGGGTAGAAAAAACACTTGCTAAACCAACCCAAAAGCACACCCATTCCACATATATATTATAGATGAGTGAAAGTTATGTAGAATGTAAATCATGAAAAGTATACAACTAAATTCAAACATTCTCCTAATTTTTAAATAATTTACATAGAAAGGATAGTTCCATAATTTTAGTGGTCAATCATAGCCATGACCATTGATATTCAACACAAATAAAACTTATTAGTACCCAAGTCTATGAAATAGTAAGAATAACATATGTATCAAGCTTTTCTAATACCTTCTTGTCTTCAACCATATCTCTAAGAAATTAATATTATACATAATTTTCTTTGTATTATAAAAATAAGTTAGGTTATTTTATACATATATTACACTTTATATTCATATTATATCCTTATAACTTTCCCTAAAAAATTAGGTGAACACAAATTTATAAGCATATTACTTCCTTACTAAAATGAGTGGATTCCATGCATTATACTTTGTTTTATATATTGTAAATAGATTCCTACCTTTTTCTCATCCAAATTTGATGTAGGTGTTGGAAATATTGTCATTGATGTCAAAGGTCTAGCATTATTGGTGATAAAGGCCCCATTGAATTTAATGATGTTTGTAATAGTTATATCTTGGCTAATGTGTGTTAATATTTATTTAATATTAACAAATATATTTTTGGTTTCATATAAGACAAAATAAGGGCCCATGGAGAAGTCAAAGAGTCATGAGGTAAAGATAAAAGAAGAATGGGATGCATTTTCCCATGAAGAGTCATCTTGGGGAATTCCAAGAGTCACCAAGTGAAGACAAAATAATAAGGGTGCAATTTCTCATGAAGGGAAAGTTTGAGGAATATGAAAAGTCACCAAGATAAGGAAAAAAGAGGAAAAGATGCTTTTGATTATAAAGGGTCACCATATGAATTTTCAAATGCAAGGATACGAAGGGTCATGCAAGTTTGGAAACATTTTCCATGAGGATTGAAGGGTCATAAAGGGGGAAGGCCAAAGGTCATTTGGAAAGCTATAAATAAAGGCTTGAGAAGCCATTTGTAATATGTGAGATAGAGTTTGATTTGAGATAGTAATATTTAACTTAGAAGAGTAGTGAGAGATGAGTATGATTTGTATTTGTTATATCTAGCTTAGAAAAGAAAAGGTGAGAGAGGAAAGAGATATTGTAATGAACTATCAATTTTTGAGATAAAAACATTGAGAGATAGTTGTGTGGTATACATAAACAGGTTGGTGCTCATGTGGGTTGGTGATCACGAATTATTGCTAGGTTGGTTCTCAACAAAGGGGTTGGTACTCCTATGGGTTGGTGCTTAGAAAATGGGTTAGTACTCCTGTGGGTTGGTGTTCATGAATTTTTGTTGTGTTGGTGCTCAACAAAGGGGTTAGTGCTCTTGTGGGTTGGTGCTCATGAATAGTTGCTATGTTGGTGATCAGTAAAGGGGTTGGTGTTCCTGCAAGTTAGTACTTGTGAATATTGTGTTTTGAATTGGTGCTCAATTATATACTTGAGATTATTATATGTGGTTTTTTCCATATTGGGTTTCCATGTCAAATTTGGTGTGTCTCTCTATCTTGTGTGGTGTTTATTATTTCAATTTTATTGCATATATTGAATGTATGTTAAAGTGGAATTTGATTAAGGGAAATTTTATAAGATATATGATATACTGATTCAAGCCCCCCCTCTCAGTATATCCCATGCTTAACAACTAGTATCAGAGTAAGTTCCTTTAGAAAGGGTTTAACAACTTGAAGGTAGATCAAAGAAAGCAAAAGATGGCCAAGTAGCTAAAGAAGGAGAATCAAGAGTTGAAATCTATGGTTGAGGATCTTAAGGAACATGTGTGTATCTTGGATTATAAGTTGGTTATAGAAGAAAAAGAAGATAAGATGTTTATTCAAGATCTTAAGAATTAGCTAGAGGTTACAAATTAAAGTTTGAAATGAAGAGAAGAAGAGTGTAATCAGTTGAAGGTTGAGATAGGTTCTTTAAAGGATAATCATGAGAAGCTCACAATCAAGGTTGAGAAAGATCATGAAATATTAGTCCAAGGTAAGAAGGATGTAATTTTTAAAGGCAAATTAAAGAAGCCAATCAGATAGCCCAATGCTTTCAAGTTTTCAAATTATTTTCATGGCCATTGTTTTGTTTGTCATCATGTTGGTCATAGGGCAAGAGATTGTATGAGGAAAAGCAATCAGTTAAAGGGAGATATCAATCAAATTCAAGTAAAAGGTATGAGAAATGTTGTTTTCTTTTATTGTCATAAGATTGGCCATATTGCTAAATTATGTCCAAATAAAGTAAAGAGATCTTCAAGGTATGTCAAAGGATACAAAAACCCCTAAAAAATATGAGAAGATTAAAATTCAGGTTTGGAGACCTAAAATAGTAAAGGTTGATCAGGTTGAGTTTAAGAGTTAAAATAAATTACTTGCTATAGTAGATAAAGAATCAAATAGGAAGGACTGTGAAGAATCTTTGGTTATATTTAAGCATGAGCCTTGTCAAGATAAGATAGTTGCAAGAGTTGAGAAGATGAAAAACATCATAAATAATGAGGTTAGTAAGTCAAATAAGTTAGACATGCTTAAACAGATTCTAAGAGAAAGACACAAGGAATAAACAAAGGAGATGTGGGAATCTCTTGAGATTTATTTTTAGGACCCTTTATGTGGGGTGTCTCTTCTAGGCTTCAAAGAGACACTTTTGAGAAAAATTGAAGCATGGTGGATGTTATTGCATCTTGGCTATGTTGAATGACAAGAAGGTGAGTTGACAGATTATTTTGTATATCATTTGAGGAAATAGATTTTGAAGAAAATTTTGCACCAGTGTTAAGGTTAGAGGCTATTATAATGTTTCTTGAATATGTAGTGTTTAAAAGTTTTAAAGCTTTTCAAATGGATATGGTCATAATAAATTGAGAATGTTGAAAAAGAGATAATAGTTTTTAGAAATAAAGAAGAAGGTTTAAACAAGTTCATGGCAAAAGAAATAACCTAATGATTCTATGATGGTTCAGATATCTTTGCATGTAAGAAATGAAGATCAGCCATGGTTCATTGATAGTGGATATTTGAGGCATATGATAGGAGACACGAGTAAGTTCATAAATCTAAAGAAGATCAATGGTGGCATAGTGAAATTTAGAGATAAAACCACTACCAGGATAGCCAAAAAAGGTACTTTGAGTTTGGATAATGATAGAACCAAGACTAAGAATGTATTATATATAAAATGTCTTAATCATAATCTATTGAGTGTAAGTCAAATATGTGATCAGGGATACACATTAAAGTTTTATGCAAAAGGTTGTGAGATTAGAAGAAAATATTCAAATGAGTTGATTATAGATGCTCAAAGGATAGGCAAAAATTTATATGTATTATCAGATATCTTCTCAAAGGCACGATCAAAGGAAACATTCAATGATCTATAAAAGGAGTTGGGAGTAATTTCTATTACTTCCTACCATTGAGGTTCAACATCAGTTGAGGGGGAGCTAAGTGTTAGCTTTAGGTAGGCCCTTTGCCATTGATGTAAAATGGGGAGAAAAATAGGTATAAATACAAGTGAAAAAATAGGTACAAGGAATAGGTACAAGTTACTACAATAAGGGGGAGTTATTGTATGTTTTTTAGATGACAGTATCTAGAGGTTTCAAGATGTGGAAGTTTTAGGATTGAGGTTTCCATCAATGACAAAGGGGGGAGATTGTTGGAAATATTTTCATTGATGTCAAAGGTCTAGCATTATTGGTGATAAAGGGCCCCATTGCATTTAGTGATGTTTGTAATAGTTATATCTTGGCTAATGTGTGTTAATATTTATTTAATATCAACAAATATATTTTTGGTTGCATATAAGACAAAAGAAGGGCCCATGGAGAAGTAAAAGAGTCATGGGGTAAACACAAAAGAAGAATGGGATGCATTTTACCATGAAGAGTCATCTTGGGGAATTCTAAGAGTCACAAAGTGAAGACAAAGGAGGAAGGGTGAAATTTATCATGAAGGGACACTTTGAGGAATATGAAAAGTCACCAAGATAAGGACAAAAGAGGAAAGGATTTTTTTGCTTATGAAGGGTCACCATATGACTTTTCAAATGCAAGGATACGAAGGGTCATACAAGGTTTGGCACCCTTTTCCATGAGGATTGAAGGGGTCACAAATGGGGGAAGGCCAAAGGCCATTTGGAAAGCTATAAATAAAGGCTTGAGAAGCCATTTGTAACATGTGAGATAGAGTTTGATTCGAGATAGTAATATCTAGCTTAGAAGATTAGTGAGAGATGATTATGGTTTATATTTGTTATATCTAGCTTAGAAGAGCAAAGGTGAGAGAGTAAAGAGATATTGTAATGAACTATCATTTGTTGAGATAGAAAAATTGAGAGATATTTGTGTGGTATACACAAAGGGGTTTGTGCTTTTGAAGGTTGGTGCTCCTGTGGGTTGGTGTTCATGAATTTATGTTGTGTTGGTGCTCCTGTGGGTTGGTGCTCATGAATAGTTATTGTGTTGGTGCTCAGCAAAAGGGTTGGTGATCTTACAAGTTGGTGCTTGTGAATATTGTGTTTTGAGTTGGTGCTCATTCATATACTTGATATTTTTCTCCATGGTTTTTCCCACATTGGGTTTTCCACATTAAATTTGGTGTCTCTCTCTATCTTGTGTGGTGTTTATTATTTTAGTTTTATTGCATATCTTGAATGTATGTTAAAGTGGAATTTGATTAAGGGAAGGTTTATAAGACATATGATATAATTATTATATATTGTGTGGTGTTTATTATTTAAGTTTTATTACATATATTGAATGTATATTAAAGTGGAATTTGATTAAGGGAAAGTTATAAGATATATGATATACTGATGCACCCCCCTTCTCAATATATCCCATGCTTAACATTAGGAGCATTACCTACCACTTGTACATATATGTATAATTATCATGATTTACATTTTAGTGGGCTTTTTTTATCATATTAGGTCTATAGGGGTAATTTATAGTTGTTAAGAGTTGGTCAAATTTGAATTGGAGTTGTTTTGGAATTTTCCCACCAATTCCTCCATTTGAATTTTTGAATCTGGGTCAAGGTTTGTAGAGCAATTTTCATGTTGGTAGGAGTTGTCAATAAAGTAGATTTGTTGTAAATACCATTAAATAAGTTAAGGTAACCTAATTTCCTAAGTTACTTATCCATTTAGTCACGTTAAAACTTATGTGGGTAGTTGAGTTGGTTGAGGACATTCCC